>SJYC01068495.1:0-10891 GCA_006408675.1 Madoqua kirkii | reverse complement strand
AATGATTCTCTTCCTGTGCAGTTTTAAAGAGTTCTTTGGAATTGTTCTTGTTTGATTTTTTGGTGCATCATTTTTGTTGCTTTGAGCTTCAATTACTAACCTCTTTAAGCAAAATCTTGTTTGACATTTCAGATTTTAAAAAAGTGTAACAGGTGTTACAAATAACTTTCAATACAAAGTAATATGATTATTAATTAACCTATGGTTTTCCTCAACAATCAGGTATAACCTATTTAAAATACTTAACTGAAAAAATGTCAGCATAGGCATCACTTGAGTATGAAATTTTGTAAAAACTATGAACGAAACAAAGAAAAGCACTTATTAAATTAAACATGGTGCTGAAGAATATTTGTGCCCCTAAAACTACCAGTTTAATGGCATGATTTGCTAACTACTTAAGGTATAGTTGTGGGGAAAACCCAGTTAGTAATATCCTTTTGATTAAATAAGTAATGGATTTAATTACTCAACTTACTGCCGGAAATCGTTTGTCTTTGTCTTTGTGCTCATACTCAGTCTCTCATCCAACTCTTTGCCACGCCACGGACTGTAGCCCACAGAGTTTCTCTGCTCGTGGAATTTTCCAGGCAAGAGTACTGGAGTGGGTTTCCATTTCCTACTCCAGGGGATCTTCCTGACCGAGGGATCTAATTCACATTTCTTATGTTTCCTGCATTGGCAGGCAGATTCTTTACCACTGAGTCACATGACAAGTCCTAAATCCTTTTTAGGAATTTGGAAATTACAAATTAAAAAAAAAAGAAAGATATTAGTTGTTTTCTTAGAGACATAGTGGTTGCTCAGCATGTGTTTAAAATATATTCTAACTGAATAGAATCAGAGCAAACATTAAACTACTGAAGGAAAATTATTAAAGCACCAAAAGTGTCCCATTAGACTTGGAAGTTTGCTAAAAACAGGGACAATAATTGTCCAGATTCTTACAACCCATGTAGTGATGTGACTGATCCAAGAACACACTGTAGGGGAGCAAAATGTCTCTTTGACATGAGGATTAATTTAGGTTGATTGTTTTTAAGAAACAGAAGACTTAGGAAGATTTTCTTGTTTAGGGCTCTCACCAGAGAAATCGGAAAGAATATGGGCTGGGTGTGGTGGGGACAACTCAGTGAGGCATAGAGATCAGAATCCACTCTATGTTAAACTAAATTGTCCTGAAGGACCCAGCAAACATTTGTGTTCCAAACATTTGCTTTTCCTTCTCCATGTGAATTCCTCCTCTCTGAAGTCCCAAACCACTACCCCCAATGTCCTATTTTGTCTGAAGATGACATTTAAGGTGAGGATTCTATTTATTTTGGAGAGTCACTTAGCCTTCCTGAGTCTCATCTGTGTATGTGTTATTAAATTTTTGTCTGATTTTCTCCTGCTAATCTGTCTCATGTCAATATAATTAAACCAACCAGAAGGACTAGAATAATGGAGGAAAAATCTCTTCCATACAACCCATAAATAGGGTTACTTGCCATTTTATAACCCATAATTATAGCTGCAGAAAAATTCATATGCAAGGCTAAAGATGAAGACTTTGACCACTTATTCCAGCTGCTTAAACTCATTAACAAATTATATTTCAATATGCATTGAAGTAGTAATTAAAGAAAAGCAGCTGGGCTACCAGGTCAACTGTATTTTATTTGGATCATTTAACTGCATTCTCTGATGAAATGGAGGTTTTAGAATTTAGGACTCCCAGTAAATCTTTGCAGTTTTCTCAAACTCAGATGATTCCTGTGTAGTAGAAATGAGATTGAACTCAACACCAAAGGCCACAGGGATTTTATTAGCTATCACCCAGGGACTCATTTGCTCCTCCTAGGGCCACTGTTAAGACCAATAATAGATTAGCACAACAAAACTAAACACATTCTTCTTTATTAGCAAATTTGAGTAAAAGTTCTTTGTATTCTACTGAAATCTTGAACTCAGTATCAAGGATTTTACAACTTCAGCACACTTTCTTACAAAACTTTCAATTTTCCTCTGTTTTGGTATAATTTGAATCACAAATATGGCAGGGAAGAAACTCCCAAAGTATTGAAACTTGTGGCTTACTTTGTGATTTTCTATGCACAAGCAAATATATATGTATATGACTTTAGCACATATTATGGCCAATCAGGGGCAGGAGGAGAAGGGGACGACAGAGGATGAGATGGCTGGATGGCATCACTGACTCGATGAACGTGAGTCTGAGTGAACTTCGGGAGATGGTGATGGACAGGGAGGCCTGGCGTGCTGCAATTCATGGGGTCGAGAAGAGTAGAGCAAGACTGAGCGACTGAACTGAACTGATGGCCAATCAACTACCTGGCAGTATCAATTTTAACAAATTATTTTGTACCAAAAACACATTGTTAAACCAGAACTGTGCTGGGACATACTAACATTTTTTTTTTGTTTCGTGTTATGGGGCAGTAACACTAATTTTCCCTTTATCCTTCTAGGTCCTTGGCTGAAATGTCCCCAAGTAGTATAAAGACAGATTAACATGAGACAAACAAACAGAGGTTTAGTAACGAATACCTCCCGCATCAATGAGAGAAAGCTTAGAAAACTGAGTAACTAACCAAGTGGCCCAAGCCACCACCTTGAATACCATCTCTAGTTAAAGACACAAAATGATGTTGGTAAGGGAGGTAAGCCAGTTATGGCAGGTTATTAGGCAAAGAACAGTAAATAAGGATAACATTGTTTTGTAGATTTAAGTCAGTGCTGTCTCCACTGTTAGGAATTTCTGGGCTTCCCTGGTAGCTCAGATGGTTAAGAATCTGCCTGCAATGCCTGCTGGGTTTGATCCCTGGGTCAGGAAGGTGCCCTAGAGAAAGCGAATGGCAATCCACTCCAGTATTCTTGCCTGGAAAATTACATGGACAGAGGAGCCTGGCAGGCTATAGTCCATGGGGTCCCGAAGAGTCAGATACGACTGAGTGATTAACACTTTCACTTTTCACTTAGTCGTCTTCTTCCTGGTATGGAGAGGAAGTGTGTGGAGACAGCCTCCTCTGTCTATGAGATTTCCCAGGGAAGAATACTGGAGTGGGTTGCCATTTCCTTCTCCAGTGGAGAGGAAGACACCCTTACAAATGGAGAGTTCCTAATAAAGGTAAGTGTCCCCTAACCAAAGGGTAACTTCTACTCAGTTTTCAGATATTCTCCTGTGTCTCATGTTTCTTGGACTTCCCTGGTAGCTCAGATGGTAAAGAATCTGCCTGCAATGTGGGAGACCTGGGTTCAGTCCCTGGGTTGGGAAGATCCCCTGTACAAGGGAGTGGCTCCAGTACCCTGGCCTGGAGAATTCCATGGACAGAGGAGCCTGGCAGGCTACAGTCCATGAGGTCACAAAGAGTCAGACACGACTGAGCAACTTTCACTCACTCATGTTTCTTAGAAACATCCAGCTCAAGATACAAGTAAATAAGCAATATGAAGAATAAGTGTTAGTCATTCAGTCGTGTCCAACTCTTTGTGACCCCAGAGACTGTAGCTCCCCAGGCTCTTCTGTCCTTGGAATTCTCTAGGCAAGAATACTGGAGTCGGTGGTTGTCATTTCCTCCTCCAGGGGATCTTCCTGACCCAGGGGTTGAACCCGGCTCTCCAGCATTACAAGAAGATTCTTTCCTGTATGAGCTCAAGATTATCTTTATGGAAAGAGGCATATTTTGGAGAGGCAAAGTTTGTTGCAGTTCAGTGCCTATATCCTCTACTTGAGAATTGTTTTTCTTCCTGTCCCACTGAAGGCATTTTAAAAAACTTGATCCCACCTCCATTTTCACTAACGAGGCAGTGTCTTACTAGCATATTAGTTTTTCTTTATCAGAAGTTTTCCCTTCCTAAGCTAGTTTTCCCTTCCTGATGTAAAAAATAAATAAACAGAAATTCTAATTAGATAGAGTTGGGAGATCAGATAGGGGGGCTGTCATGCCCTGCTATGATAGTAGAGCCCACCAGGAAGAAGAACTGTTCTTTCCTGGCAAGGCCTCAGCCAAGGAAAAGCTATGGACTCTGTTTACTAGAACCCTCCACACTTTATTTTCCCTCTATAAAAGTGCTCCCTTCCTTTGCCACTGGGAGGGATTTGCAGGTGGCTAACAATGATTGAAGACTTTGAGTTGCAATTTTCTGCTGATCCCAAATAAGCTCATCTTTGCTAGGGAAATATCTGGCAATCTGTTTACTTCAGGTCAATACTGGAAAGGGCACAAAGACTAAGAAGGGATTGAAAAAAAAATGCTATCTCAAATCTTAGATAATGAAACTGACTCAGAGAAATTGTTCCAAAGCTTATATAATCTTTAGAGCTGAAAATAGATCATTTTTGGGGGGGGCCTATTTTTTTCAGAACTTGCTCATTTGCAAATTGTGTTCTAATTTTTGCTTTTTCTGAAGAGGTATTCTGACCTTCAATCTTCTGTTATCAACTAGGTCATACATGATTATAGCAAGTTAAATTGATATAATGATCAGAAGGCACAGGCCAGCAGCAAAGGAGCGATCCAACGCATCTGACACAGATGGGAGAAAGGAACCTGTAAACAAATACTGGGCTTCAACTTGAAGTGAATTATTGGGTAGAGGAAGAGGACAGATTATCCTTAAAGGCATAGGAGCAGGGTTATATACTTTGTAATATCATTTGTGCTGTCCTAGAGGAAAAAAGCCGATAATCACACATCTACCAACACTACTTGACACTGCAAGTTAGAATAAAGTAGTTGAATGTGGTTGAACCCATGCCAGGAGCTAAGAAGGTAGAAGCTAGAGTTGATGAATTGAAAAGCCATCCCAAAAGGGAGTGAATAATCTCATTTCCTTAAAGTCCTTCCTTCTGGTTTATACTATTATCATTTATCTTACTGAGTGAGAAATTAAAAAGTGGAGCAAAGCCATTGTCTTTCCTGTTACAAAACAAAATGCAACTAAGTTTGAGGATCTAATTTGTTTTATTCAACAATTCATGAATCAGGCAGCATCCCATCTGCAGGTAGAAAAGCACTCCCAGGAGCTTTGGGAAATTAAAGGCTTTATAGACAGAAAGATGGGGCAAAGAAATTTGTGAAATAACTTTTGAAATAAAGTGTGGATTATTTCAGGCAAGGACACCTTCCCTTCAGGGAAGGCAGGGGGGGGTGGTTATCAGGTAGATTAGTTCCCTAATGCTGATCAGGAAATTCCAGACCAATTGGTTTAAAATTCCACTCTTGGCTTCCCAGGTGGCACAATGGCAAAGAATCTGCCTGCCAAGCAGGAGATGTGGGTTCAATCCATGGGTTGCAAGGAAGATCTCTGAAGAAGGAAGTGGCAACCTACTCCAATATTCTTGCCTGGAAAATCCCATGGACAGAGGAGCTGATGGGCTACAGTTCATGGGGTCTCAAAGAGCTGGACATGACCTAGCACCTAAACGACAGCATATCCACTCTTGGCAGAGGCTGAAATTGCAGTTACCTTATGTATTAAGTCACGGTGGGCCTTAACACAAGTTACTTGATTTTGGGCTTCTTTTTAACTTTCTTAATACTCATGAGGTTAGTGAAGAGAATATATTGTAATTTATTGCTCTAATTGGGCATATTTTATTTTAGATAAGTAAAATCAAGGATTACATTATCTCATTTCTTAAAGGCTAAAATTCATGCTAATATATTTTCAAGTTATAGTTAAAAAATATAAAAAGATTTTAGGACTTGGTTTTCCAAGGAATCACTGGAGAAGGAAATGGCAACCCACTCCAGTGTTCTTGCCTGGAGAATCCCAGGGACAGACGGCAGAGCCTGGTGGGCTGTTGTCTATGGGGTCACACAGAGTCGGACACGACTGACGTGACTTAGCAGCAGCAGCATTCCCCCCGCCCCCAACTTAATTTTTGAAGGAAATTAACTGTAAGTGTGAATTTCTTAATTAAATTTTCTGATAATGTAGTGTAGGGAAAGTTGATAACATTCAACTTTTATCTGATATCATTACCAAAAAATGTCTAACATTGAAAGTGTTAAAGGGAAAATCCACAGGTTCAAAATGGCATCACTTGTGCTAAATCCCAAACACCAAACTTAGATTTTTTTTGCCATGTGTCGCTCATTATTGCTTATCAGCTAAACACATTCCAGTATCACTAACCTGATGGTTGAATCTCTGGGTCTTTTGGTCTTTTTTGTTTTTGTTTTTGTTTTCTTAATTAATAATTGGAGGATAATTGCTTTACAGTGTTATATTGGTTTCTGCCATACAACAATGCAAGTCAGCCATAAGGATACATATATCCCCTCCTTCTTGACAAACTTAGATTTAACTATAGTTAAAAATTTTCCAGAAATGTAATTTTAACTGGCTAATCTGGAATTATCAGTTCAGCATCAGTGAGATAATCTGTCATGTAGGCCCTCTCCAGCTCTGAAAGAAAGAAGAGGGAATATCCTTGCCATTCTCTTCTCTTCCTCCAAAAGACCATGGCCTGGCCAGAAAAAATTCTCTCCCTCTCTTTCTTTTTGGGGTGGCTGGGAAATAAGTTCCTTGTCTCATATTCCTTCTATAAAAATCCTCTATTCTGTACAACTTCTCAGAGCATCTTTCTGCTTACTAGATAGGATGGTGCCCAATGCATGAGTCATTTGATAAAGCCAATTAGATCTTCAAGTTTACTCAGTTGAGTTTTGCTATTTAAAACAAAAACAAAAATATCAGCTCTAGAAATGCTGGAGACAGAGCTTTAGTTGACATACAAAAAAGAAGGGGGAAGGGGTCAAGGTGGTAGAGTAAGAGGAAGCTGAGTTCATCTTCCCTCATGAGCACATCAGTAATGTTGACACATCTACGTGTGAAGCAGCTCTCATGAAAACAAACTGGAGACTTGGTGGGAAGATGCTTCTGCATCTGAGGCCATGCAGAAAGATCCACATGAAGTTGAGAAGGAAGAGAAGAGAAGCTATCAGGCTGAGACACACGCCTCTAGCAGGAGACACAGTAGGGGAGGGGAATATCCTGGGCTAGGAGCTCCTCCCTGGGGAGTGACCGGTTCTGGCACATATCCAGCATCCCAGCCCTGGGGTCTGGCACTGGCAAGATGAGAATCAGTCAGAGTTACAGGTGGGCTGTAAGAAAATGAAGACTCTGCTTGTGAAAAGCACATGCACACGCCTACTCCCTGGAATAAGACGTGTAAAGCAGATTGAAGTTGCCCAGGGTTCTGGTCAGTTTCCTCAGGGCTCCAGCTTCTCTTTCTCAGCACAGATACCCACTAGTGTGAAGGCTGGCAGTGCCAAGGAGAGTATGTACTGGTGGGGGGACTGAGTTGGCTTGAAATCCAGCACTGTGTCTGAATGGGCAAGGGTGGCCATTACTGGAATGATCAGAGGAGGCGGAGGATCAGGAGCCGCCTGGTGTCCTGACTGGCTTGCAGTGCCCACTCTGGGCCCTCTGGCTCCAGTACTGCTCTCCTCCAGGGTAAAGGCACTGCTGGGAGGAGGGAGAGTGCACACTTAGAGAAAACGAACCAGCTCAGACCAGACGCTCAGGACTTCTGCTCCGGCACCATGGCACGAGACGCCACCCTCGATAGTGATGTAACTATCCCCACTGAGCAGAGGGGAAGCCCCAGCTCACACCTGGCTCTGGCCACAAGTCCCTTCATCTGCAATTCCATCTCCCATCACAGTGACAGCTGCCGGTGTACCCCAGTGAAGACATGAACCGGGCTCACTTCAAATCCAGCCCTACAAGCAAAGCCTTTGGATCCATGTAGACTGCATAGGGACACTCCAAAACAAGGACATAGCGTCAAGGCAGGGATAGGTAACTGTTCCACACAAAACGAGAAGACAGAACGATGTTTCAAATGAAAGAACAGGAAAACAAAAACCCTGAAAAATCAACTGATGAAACAGAGATAAATAATTTACCAGATGAAGTGTTCAAAACACTAGTAATAAGAATGCTAACTGAACTTGGGGAAAAAATAGATGAAAGCAGTGAGAATTTTTAACAAAGAACTAGAAAATATAAGGAAGAATCAGTCAGAGCTGAAGAATGCTCTGAAAAGAAATGTATTAAATGTATTTTCTTTTCTTTTTAACTGAAAAGAAAAACGTACTAGAAGGAATTAACAGCAGACTAGATGATATAGAAGATCACATAAGTGATCTGGAAGATAAAATAATGGAAATTGCCCAGTGAAAACAGCAAAAAGGAAAACAAATTTTAGAAACTGAGGCCAGTTTAAGGGACCTGTAAGACAACACCAAACATGCTAATATTCACAGTATGGGCAGTCAGTCTCAGAAGGAGAAGGAAGGGAGAAAGGGTAGAAAATGTAAGTGATGAAATTATGGCTGAAAAGTTCCCAAAGCTAAAGAAAAACCAGATTCTCAAGTACAGGAAGTACAGATTTGGCAAACTATACCATCTAAGCCTCAAAGTTCTTATGTTGCTTACCCCATGGACATGGTAAAATGATAGAGAATGCATGTAAAGCTCAGAACATCATCACATTTTATACAATAAAGGGTAGTTGCTATTATTGTTAGTTGAGATGGTGTTATTAATGTGTGAATTTACACTCATTCTCAATGTATTCATTGTTTAATATTTATAGGGCTATGAGGTAACTTCTGTGTGTATTAGTATTGCACACACACAGAGACAGAAACACATACCTACCTGCACATACCTCTGTGCAGTTGGAATTTGAATATTACAGTGAATATCTCTGGGTGAGCAATACTAGATGTTGTCCTCTCAACAACACCATCTTTTTCTGCTCTCCTAACAAGATTTATTTCTCCCTGAATGTGGTCTGTATTTAAAGTATACAATATGTATGAGTCACCAAAAAATATGTATATTGAGAAATGGTTGACACACTTACATTCCTTTACCCTTGCTTTCATTTCTTTGCGTTAATTTTAATAGCTGTGGCAGTCAGATTTATTATATTTTCCTTGTTACTTCTACACACTCTTTATTTCCCTGCTATGCATTTTTACTTAAAAAAATAAAATTGGCCAATAATACAGAAGTCATATTGAGAAGAGATGAGTTGGAGCAAAAGAGCATCTTAATTTAACAGGAGACAGATATACCTATGGATTGAGAAATTTCTTCTCCTGAAAAGAATTTTAAAACTTCTTAAAATATTTATCAAAGAAGCTGTAATATTGTCTTAGTAAACTAAATCAAGAAGGTTATTAAATTTTCTCATACACTTGTCTTGAACTGGAAAATAAATTTTATCTTCAGATAAATGTTATAACCATCAGACACCATCAGTCAGGATAAATGGAGGGGAAAAATCAGACAAAAGTCAAAGTCATGTTAGTAAATATGAAAGGAATTAGCCTTTAAAATAGTTTATTGAGAGCTTTCAATGTTATGGAAGTGTTTCATTATCTCTCTCTGTCTCTATTTATATATATATATTTATTTGCATATTATTTTCAGTATAACACTATAAGTTAGGCCCTTCTTTGTTTTACTTTAGGAAAACAGAAGTACAGAGAGTTTATTAATAAATAGTATACCAGGATCAAACAGTGTCTAAGTGGGATGAACTTATATCCAGTTCTGATTCCTAATCTGAAGCACTGTATGAATAACTATGTATTTTGGAGAAGAATCTATTATGTGAAAATATCTATTAAGAGAGAACATTTTAACATTTCACATGATAGATTAATAAGTAGGAAAGTACTGATATGAGGGCTTTGCTGCTACTACTGCTGCTAAGTAAAAAACAGAAAACCTGATAAAAATGTCTATTTATAATTTTCAGTGCAATATGATAAAACTGTGGAGCACACTAGACTCTAATCCCAGGAATGGCATCATTAGTATCTAAAGCCATTCAACCATGATTTATGAGCAGACATGTTAGAGCAATTTAATTGATATTTTAACCATGAATATTATAGCATATTATATAGAAAGTTTTGTCCTGATTGACTCGTTAGTTTATGAGCTAAACAATCTATTTAATGACTTCATTAAATTGAGTATCTGAATGTCAAATCTATAAAACAAGTTTATAACATGCATTCTTTAAAAAAACCCATACCTTTTCTTTGGGGAATGTAAACACATGATCTTAGTTTTTATTTCACATAGTTTATGAATTTGGGTACTATTCTCCCTGTCCTTAGTTATCACTTGTATAAAACTCACGTTTCCTCTCACTAATTAATTCTAAGATAACTTTGTTAGCTTGTGTATGTCCTGTTTTTCAGTTTGCCCTACTTTACTTTAAAATATGGCAACCAGGGGGAAAGACTGGGGTGAGGGATAGATTGGAGTTTTAGGATTGACATGTACACCTTGTTCTATTTAAAGGAGATAACCCACAAGGACCTAGTGTATAACACAGGGAATGCTGCTCAGTATTCTGAAATAACCTAAATGGGAAAAGGATTTGAAAAAGAATAGATAACATGTATATGTATAACTGAATGACTTTGCTGTAACTTGAAACCAACAAAACATTATTAATCAACTATGCTCCTATTTATATATACAACAACAGTAACAACACATTCATCTTATAGGTTCAGGTGGAGCTCAGATTGAAGATGCAATAATACTGTTGTCTACCAGGAAACAGCCATTGGCAAGGGTGTCACTGAGGATTCTTTTGATAGTTCTGTTTTAAAGGACGAAACTGCTACCTTGAACAAGGTTTTGCGTTTCAGGATTACTGCACTTGAGGGGCACAGTGAGGATCATGTGGAGCTCGATTCAGAGGTGTGAATATTAACTTATAACTAATTTTAAAAGGAAAAATTTCAAATGTAAGTATTTTACAGTATAATTATAGTTAATTTAAATTTATGTCAATTTCTGACTTCCATTGGAATATGAATGTTCATGGCTGTTAGCTATT
>SJYC01068494.1:0-12534 GCA_006408675.1 Madoqua kirkii | reverse complement strand
GAACAAAAGTAATATAGTGACTGACCTGAACTGAACTAAATACCCAAAACATTCATACCTAGATTACATAAAATTTAGAAGTTTAGGATTCATTGTTTAATGATGAAGTGGATTAAAGTATATTGATTACAGTTGACTAAAATCAGTATGAATATCTTCTTAAGCAGTTTTCCTTCTGATAGTAGTTTCAATATCAACCAATTCAATATGTGTTTTAAGTAGTTTTAAATTTATGTGACTTCCTTTTCACCATTTTTAGTATCTTCTGAACCAGTTTATTCACAATTTTTGCACTTTTTCTGAAACTAGTATGAATAGACCTACGTCTTGAGATAAAATTAAACCTTAATGATAGATGGTAGTGATACCGGAATTTTTCCAATAGGCTTTCACCTTTCAATAGTCTTTTCACAGAAAGAAGGCCATTCCTTAAGCTCACAGTCAAAAAGTGGACATTTCTGCCATGATGAGAAAATCTAAGCGCTTTGAAGATCCCTAATCTCTAGGGTGAAGATCCCTGAGGTTAAAGATCAGACAGTGGGGTTTGCATTTTCTTTCTTTGTAAATATATGCAGTTTCTATACTCTCAGCTTGCATTTGGTGGCACATAAATTACTTTTTTAACTTCATAATATTTTCTTCTTTTATAACTGTTTATGTTGTTTGTATGACATATTTACTCTCAAATGTGTTTGGGGGCAGATTTTATTTTCCAAAAATGCGCATTTTTATGAAATTGAGAAATTTCACATACTCTTATTCCACATACTCTTCTTGCATTTTCACTTTGACATTTCTTCCTTGGAGACATTGGGTGTATGACCCCTCTTTTTGAATCTGGATGAACTTGTGACTATAGGGATATGATGGATGCCACGCGACTTTGGTGTTAGGTCCTAAGAAGCGATACAACGTCTAGTGGCTTAGGATACTTGCTCTTTGAACCCAGTCACTATGCTTTGGGGAAATCTAAGCAGCTACTCGGGCTTCTCAGGTGGTGCTAGTGGTGAAAACAAACAAACAAACAAACAAACCATGCCTGCCAATACAGGAGATGTGAGTTTGATCCCTGGGTGGGAAAGATCCCCTGGAGGAGGGAATGGCAGCCCATTCCAGTTTTCTTGCCTGGAGAATCCCATGGACGGAGGAGTCTGGTGGGCTACAGTCCATAGGGTTGCAAAGAGTAGGACACAACTGAAACGACTTAGCACACACGCACACAAGCAGCTACTTGAAGAGGCCATGTGCAGGAGTCCATTTGAGAGCGAGTCTCAATCACAAGACACATTAGTAAAAAAGTCCTTAGATCTAAAAGCTCCCAGTTGTTAAGTCATTCTAGTCTTCAAGTCTTTTCAGCTGAAGTTTCAGACATGGACCAGAGACAAGCCATCCAGGCTTTGCTCTATTCAATGCATGACTCATAGTATCTCTGAACACTATAAATGTTGGGGTTTTTATGCCACTAAGATTGAGGTGGTTTGTTTCATAGGAATAGATAACTTGAACAAATCCAACAATCGTCTAGTTTCTTTAGGATGACTTTGATCTGCTTCTTCAAATATTTAAGAGAAATAGTTCTATCAAACCAGACCTTGTAGCACAAATTGAATCCTCTTATTTTTTCACTTGGAAAGATTGTTTTTCATCAATTTTTTGAGAGATAGTAATCATGGCCACATATATTGGAAAGAGAAATTAAAGTTTCCAAGTGATTACATAATTTGACATTATATTGTAAATTTATATAACCAAAATTGTGCCAAAACTAAGTCAAATATTGTTTCTTATTTATGGTATAATAATTTTGAAAGCCTAATAAGATTACCTCAACTCTGCTTAGAGTTTTATATGTAAGCAGATAAATATTTGCACATTTTTTCTTGAAACCTTGCTAACTGTGCCAAGAGTGTGTTAGTCGCTCAGTCATGCCCGACTCTTTGCCACCCCATGGACTACAGACCACCAGGCTCCTCTGTCCATGAGATTTTCCAGGCAAGGATACTGGAGTGGGTTGCCATTTCTTTCTCCACTGTGCCAATAAGAATTATTACAAATAGAATCTTCTTTACCTTGTTTACACACTCTCCCAAAGCAAGACCACATACCACTTAACACCTTTCTGGTCTCACTCACTTTTATTCTTGGGCTGTGGGATGGCCTGCATAATATATCACTGTTTTCATAGTTCTGAGGAGGAAGTCACTTGTATATAGGTCTTCTTGACTCTAAGGCTACACGTACTATTTACTCTAATTGGTTTCATAACTATTAACCTGACCTTGACTTTTGTCTCTATTTGTTCCGTCCATTAATCCTGAAGTTTCTTTGGGGTCGCAAAGAGTCGGACATGAATGAGCGACTGAACTGAACTGAACTTCTTACTAGCTGCTTTTTGATCCCCAACTAATAACAATTCCAATTTTTAATCATCTTCAATGCCAGGACCTGGCATTCCTGCTTTGCTTTGAATCTTTGATCCTGATCCCTTACCATATAGCACTAACATAAACCAGACAGGAAGTCCAGTTACGGACAAATCAAGAAAATTAAATACTGTCATTGTAAATATATCTCATTAGTAAATCATTTTTTAAAGACAATTAAAAGATGTAGTTTTTCAGTATCACAGATTTACAGTTCATGTTATTATTTGTCTGGGTATAGTACAAAATGAAAATAAAAGACTAATTAGACAATTAAAATAAATCAGTGCAGCTGCTTTACACAGTCCAGAACATGAAAGTGAAATTTACCATTATTAGAAAAGCTCAGATGCCGGCATGCAGTGATTAGCATCTCTGCCCTCGCACCACTCTATCCTTTCTGTCATGATCCTCTGGCTCGCCAGTGGTGTCTCATCATTCTTAAGAAGGGGCATCAGTCTTCATGCAATAAATCATTAACATTTAGTAATAGAGAGGCAGCCTATTATAGTAAAACAGGACTGGAATATAACTTTGTGATTTGTTGCTGTTGTTCGGTTGCCAAGTCAGTCCGAATTTGCGACCCCAAGGACTATAGTACGCCAGGCTCTCTGTCCTCCACTATCTCCCAGAGCTCAAATTCATGTCCATCAAATCAATGATTCTATCTAACCATCTCCTCCTCTACTGTCTCCTTCTCCTTTTGCCTTCAATCTTTCCCAGCATCAGGCTATTTTCCAATGAATTGACTGTTTGCATCAGATGGCCAAAGTATTGGAGCTTCAGTCCTTCCCATGAATATTGAGGATTGAGACTTCCCTGGTGGCTCAGACAGTGAAGTGTCTGTCTACAATGCGGGAGACCTGGGTTAGATCCCTGGGTCGGGAAGATTCCCTGGAGAAGGAAATGGCAACCCACTCCAGTACTCTTGCCTGGAAAATCCCATGGATGGAGGAGCTTGGTGCAAGCTACTGTCCATGGGATTGCAAAGAATCAGGCACAACTGAGCGACTTCACTTTCACTTTTCCTTTAGGGTTGACTGGTTTGATCTCCTGCAATCCAAGAGACTCTCAAGAGTCTTCTATAGCACCACAATTTGAAAGCATCAATTCTTCTGGGCGCATTACCTCTGAGTCTTCATCTGTGAAATGGGCATAATAATGGTTTGCTACCTCATAGGGTGTTTTCAGTTCAGTCAAGCCCAACTCTGCAGCCTTATGGACTGCAGCACTCCAGGCCTCCCTGTCCATCACCAACTCCCAGAGTCTACCCAAACTCAAGTCCATAAGTCAGTGATACCATTCAACCATCTCATCCCCTGTCGTCCCCTTCTCCTCCTGCCTTCAATCTTTCCCAGCATCAGGGTCTTTTCAGAGGAGTCAGTTCTTCACCATCAGGTGGCCAAAGTATTGGAGTTTCAGCTTCAGCATCAGTCCTTCCAATGAATATTCAGGAAGTGAAGTGAAGTCACTCAGTTGTGTCTGATTCTTTGCAATCCCATGGACTGTAGCCTACCAGTCTTCTCAGTCCATGGAATTTTCCAAGCAAGAGTACTGGAGTGGGTTGCCATGTCCTTCTCCAGGGATTCTCCCAAACCAAGGATCGAACCCAGGTCTCCCTCACTGTAGGCAGATGCTTTACCATCTGAGCCACCAGGGAAGCCTGGATATTCAGGACTGATCTCCTTTAGAATGGACTGGTTCAATCTCCTTGCAGTCCAAGGGACTCTCAAGAGTCTTCTCCAGTACCACAGTTCAAGAATATCAATTCTTTGGTATGCAGCTTTCTTTATAGTCCAACTCTCACATTAATACATGACTACTGGAAAAACCATAGTTTTGACTAGACTGACCTTTGTTGACAAAGTAATGTCTCTGATTTTTGATATGCTGTCTAGGTTGGTCATAGCTTTTCTTCCAAAGAACAAACATCTTTTAATTTCATGATTGCAGTTACCATATGCAGTGATTTTGGAGCTCCCCCCTCCTCAAAAAAAAATTAAAAGTCTGTCACTATTTCCACTGTTTCTCCATCTATTTGCCGTGAAGTGATGGGACCAGATACCATGATCTTAGTTTTCTGAATGTTGAGTTTTAAGCCAACTTTTTCACTCTCTTTTTTTACTTTCACCTGGAGTCTCTTTAGTTCTTCACTTTCTGCTGTAAATGTGGTGTCATCTACATATATGAAGTTATTGATATTTCTCCTGGAAATCTTGATTCCAGCTTGTGCTTCATCCAGTCCAGGGTTTCTCATGATGTACTCTGCATATAAGTTAAATAAGCAGGGTGACAATATACAGCCTTGATGTACTCCTTTCCCAATTTAGAACCAGTCTGTTGTTCCATGCCCAGTTCTAACCGTTGTTTCTTAACCTGCATACAGATTTCTCAGGAGACAAGTCAGGTGGTCTGGTATTCCCATCTCTTTAAGAATTTTCCAGAAGAATTCAATCATGAATCTCATACAACATGCTCAGAGCAGTCCTTGGCATATTGGTAGGTTCTCAAGAATTTTGACTTCTGTTATCTTAGTGCAGAAAACAAATCACTTTGAATATGAACCATTTGATCAGTGGTGTATCAATTTCTTTCTCCCACTCTGAGCACTGTACCACAACCAGAAAGAGTTGGGGTCTGATTAACCATTTACTAAACTCCATTTATTGGGATTTAAACACAGTCAGTTCCATTCTGCTAATTAATTGAGTCAGTTCTTGCTTTATTTTGGTACCTGCAATGGCTCCTGAAACTACACACCGTCTTTCTGTGAGCTTTGTACCTAAACTCTTGACTTCTGGATGTGTACCCACTTTCTAACCAAAACACAAAATATACTTAAAAAAAAAAAAAAAGTTGTGTTCATTGAAGAAAACCAGGAAAACACAGGAAAGTTCAGAATAGGAAATTTAGAGCATAGATACTAGTGGTATTTTAATTTTTCTCCCTCATAGTCTCTTTTTTTCCTCTGAAAGTCTGAAAGAGAAAGTCACTCAGTTGTGTCTGACTCTTTGTGACCCAATGGACTATAGTCTATGGAATTCTCCAGACCAGAATACTGGAATGAGTAGCCTTTCCCTTCTCCAGGGGGATCTTTTCAACCAAGGAATCGAACACAGGTCTCCTGCATTGCAGATGGATTATTTACCAGCTGAGCCACAAGGGAAGCACAAGAATACTGGAATGGGTAGCCTTTCCCTTCTCCAGCAGATCTTCCTGACCCAGGAATTGAACTGGGGTCTCCTACATTACAGGTGGATTATTTCCAACTGAGCTATGAGGGAAGCTCTTTCCCCCCTCACATCTATTTATTTAAGTGACTATGTATAATACTATATATGATGGTAGTATGTTCTGATCAACTTCCTGGCCAGAAATCAGTAAATAAACACAATTTTCCCTGACTTCCACAATGCCTGGTTAGGAGTTTCTGTTATTTCATCTGCAGACAGCACAGGCTTGACCTCAAGTAGCTTTTGGGATTTTTCTGGTTTCCTCTTGCTTTGCTCCCAATGCACTTTACTTTTTCCACTCACTGAAAAATGACCTCATCTTTTCAGATTGAAAACATACCCACTGTTGCTGGGTGTTTTTTTGAGATTAATACAGACACTGCCTCTGTCACCCAGTTCCTTTTTTGATACAGAGTGAACAATTGGAGTTTCAACTGATTCTTAGCAAGAAAAATATTTCCTTAAGCAGCCACCTCAAGTTCTTTACCTGAGACCTTGGATGAACTTCAGAAGATTTCTGTGTAAAGCTGATGGAGTATGAGAAAAAATTCCAAAGCTTTCATCAGGTTTTTAAAAATCTAATTAATTATGACTCTTAAAATTTTTTTATATTGAAGTGTAGTTGATTAACATGTTGTGTTAGTTTCAGGTGACAGCAAAGTGATTCAGTTATACATATGTATATCTATTCATTTTCAGATTATTTTCCTATTTAGTTTATCCTAGAACTTGAGAAAGTTCTTTACTGAAAGTCTATAACTTAAGAAATTTCAAGACCTACTGGTATCAGTAATAATCATTCTCAAGTGAACAGGTTAGAATAAGAGCTAACGAGGATTTGGCACAGCACTGAAATATCCAAAGAAACAAATGTATCCTATAACATTAAATCTATCATTAATTTATAAAATATAGTAGAAATTAATGTCTAAAATTAGACATTTATTTTATTAAGAAGGAACGTCTCTCACAATTTGATTAATCCAAAAAATAATAAGTAACAAACATAGTTACTTATGATGTGCTGCAAGGCTGTACTTAGTTGTCACTCAGTCGTGTCCAGCTCTTTGAGGCCCCAAGGAGTGTAGCACACCAGGATCCTCTGTCCATGGAGTTTTCCAGGCAAGATTACTGGAGTGGGTTGCCATTTGCTACTTCAGGGGATCTTTCTGATCCATGGATCAAATCTGAATCTCTTGCATCTCCTTCATTGGCAGAGGGATTCTTTACCACGTGTAGTACGTGTCTAACACATAGACCGTCAGCACTGGGATAAACCCTGTTATGAGCTGGGGAGTTTGGAGGGTAAGTTCCTAGTACTTAGTGCTGGAGCAGTTAAATAATCTGATGGATGGCTATCCACTCTGCAAGTGAATGCACGACAGGATACTCTGGAAAAGCCAGAAGCTTCGGTCTTGAAATCAGAGGAGAGTCAGCTAACAGTTAATTAAAAAAAAAAAAAAAAAAAAGGATCTGGTGTTTTATGGGGCCTGAATGAAATCGAGAAAGTTTTTGATTTCTTGTAACTTGTCTCTAGTGATGCACAAGAGGGCCTTTCCTGACTGTCAAAACCAACAACCCAATTCATGTCATATAAGGAAAATCTCCCTCAGGGCCGTCTGTGCACCGAGCTAAGTACTGGCACAGAGGAAATCTTACCTTCAAAGGACAGATCTATGTCTCACAGAATCAAAACAAAGCACAGAAAAATTTGTTCTTGCCAGTGGATTAGAAAAACCTTATTATATTTTATATAATATGCTTACAAGAAAATCAGAGCACTCAAATGCAGTGCTGAACACTATATGGGAATTACCAAAAATAAATAAATGACAATCAATTTGAATTTAAAAGTAATACTCACTAGATTTCAATTACTCATTGGACAACAGTGTTTTCCAAAGCCCATTTGAATTGCAGCTCTAATATAATAACATTCAAACTTTTATGTTTTTTGTATGTGTGATTTTTTTTTTCTCTCTGTGTGGATACTAACAGGGCCCTGCTACCTTTGTATAGTATGAAGGATGGAAAGAGTAAAGCTCACACTGATTCAAACCTCCAGTGGACCAGACATGAATCTCTATAGTTAAGATCTAATTTTAAAGAGTAAGATTTTAAGTTGCCTTAGTTTAGATATTTTATTTAGTGTACATGTGTACCAAGTTGCTTTAGTCATGTCTGACTCTTTGTGACGCTATGGATTGTAGCCTACCAGGCTCCTCTGTCCCTAGGATTCTCCAGTCAAGAATACTGAAGTGGGTTGCCATGCCCTCCTCCAGGGGATCTTCCTGACACAGGGATCAAACATCCACATCTCTTATGTCTCATGCATTGGCAGGCAGGTTCTTTACCACTAGTACCACCTGAGAAGCCCCCTTTTATTTAGTAGTAATATTAAATTGTTCTCAGCATTAAACTAATATTACAGACTAAGTATAATTTGTAGTTTTCCCCTACCTTTATGGAGGATGATTGACATAAAATTGTATATAGCTAAAGTATACAATGTGATGATTTGATAAATGTCTACATTGTAAAATTATTACCACAATCAAGTAAATTAACACTTTCATCACTTCATATGGCCATATTTTTTTTTATTTTTGGTGAGAATGCTTAAGATCTATTCTCTTAGAAAATTTCAGGTATACTGTGCAGTCTGGAAGATCCCACTGAAGAAGAAAATGGCAACCTACTCCAGTATTCTTGCCTGGAGAATACCATGGACAGAGGAGCCTGGTGGGCTACAGTCCATGTGGTCACACAGAATTGGACACGACTGAATGACTGCGCACACATACATTGTTAGCTATAGCTACCATGCTTTATATTAGACCCTCAGAACTTACTCGTCTTATAGAAAGCTTGTCCTCTTTGGCCAACATTTCTGAATTTTCTTAGAATTAAAAATATAACATCTTAGAACTGGGTAGAACCTAAAAACCATCTAATCAAGATATTCAGTAATATTCCTCATTATGTTCGGTTCTGGGAGATTTCTTACGGACAAGGATGACTAAGCGATTCCTTATCTCAGGGAATTTGAGAATGGGTTCTGAATTGTATAGCGCTCTTGACTTCAACTGTAGTAACTTGGTGATTTTTTTCTGTACATATTTTATATATTTTTCTGTTTATATATTGGGATATTTTTATCTCTTTGAATAAATTTGAAAAATTTTGAAAACTGTATTTTATTCCAAATCTCTCAATAAGGAAACTAGACCCAAAGAGAATAAGTAACTTGTTCACAGAATATGTTGATTTAATAACAATGATGTGATAAGAATATTTATATTGATGTAACTTTTGTATGTTATATAAATACTCTCATTTCAAATGATTGAAAAGTTGAAGCCTAACTAAGCTTTTCTTATATTTGCTTGGATTACCTTAACAGTGTCTGACGTGTGCATTTTACTGTCTGCAAACAAATAATTTTCACTTACCAAAAATGATGGTGGCTTCTTACCAAGTTACAATATCTCCTTTCTATTTAAATAACCACATGTTACTTTAGTAATAGCTTTTGCACTGTCTTATATAAAAAATAAGGTTAACTTATTAAAAATTAAGCAATCTAAATTATAAAAACAGGTATGTAGAAAACAATTATTACTATCTGTCTCTAGATTATTTCTTAAACCCCAAGTCTTTCTTAATTAATATAAAATTAAGCTCTTACAATGGAACTTTTCTTAATAAAGTTATATATTTCCATATATAAGGAAGAGGCTTCCCAGGTGGCACTAATGGTAAAGAACCTACCCGCTAATGCTGGAGATATAAGAGACATGAGTTCAATCCCTGGGTCACAAAGATCCCCTGGAGAAGGGCACAACAACCCACTCCAGTATTCTTATTTGGAGAATCCCATGGATAGAGGAGCCTGGTGGGCTACAGTCCATAGGGTCACAAAGAGTCGGACATAACTGAAGCAACTTAGAATGCACACGCATATAGAAAGAAACATCACTATTTTTGTTACAGTTACTCTACATCATTAGTGTCAATGGCAAAGATATCAAGGGATTACTATAACCATTTTAGCAGATGCAAATTACTGTTTCTCCAGTACCTCTTTCTTGTTCTGGGAAAAGTAGCACCTTCTTTTCAAGATTCACTTTTCTCCAGTCCTGGCCACCATCCCTATTATGATCCAGCATCGGTTGCCATTTTCTTTTCTTTTTATTTTTTCTTTTCTTTAATTTTTGGTGTATAGTTGATTTTTAACATTAGTATCAGGTGTACAACACAGTGATTTCATATTTTTGCAGATTATATCCCATTTAGGTTATTATAAGATAATAGCTATAATTCCTTGTGTTGTACAGTATATCCTTATTGCTTATGTATTTTATGAATGTGAAACTTGCTCAGTCATGTCCTACTCTGTGCGACCCCATGGACCATACAGTCCATGGAATTCTCTGGGACAGAATACTGGAGTGGGTAGCCTTTTCCTTCTCCAGCGGATCTTCCCAACCCAGGGATCAAACCCAGGTTTCCCACATTGCAGGCAGATTCTTTACCTACTGAGCCAAAAGAGAAGCCCAAGAATATTGGGGTGGGGAGCCTATCCATTCTCCAGTGAATCTTCCTGACCCACGAATCAAACCAGGGTCTCCTACACTGCAGGTGGGTTCTTTACCAACTGAGCTATCAGGGAAGCCCTATGTATTTTATACATAGTAGTTTGTATCTTAATCTAGCACCCCAATTTGTCCTGCTTCCTTCCCCTGTCCCATTTGGTAACCACAATTTTGTTTTCTACATCTGTGAGTCTGTTTCTATTTGGCATATACATTCATTGATATTACTTTTCAGATCCTACATATAAGTGATATCATACAGTATTTTTCTCTGTATGACTTATTTCACTAAGCATGATATTCTCTAAGTCCATCCATGATGCTGCAATGGCAGAATTTTTTTCTTTTTAATGCCATTTTCTTACATTACCTCACTTCTTGGTAAAAATGCTTGGTGTGGGAATGGGTCTGTGACAGAAGCCATCTTATATCCTTCCTTAAGAATTAAAAGAAAGGAAAAGAACTAAAAGTGACCTTTAGTCTCTCTTGATAACACTGAAAAGATGAACAGAAGTTACTGGAAGGCACAATATGAGCAGTGGTAAATGAAATTTATAGACAAGGGAAAAAAAGAGGGATACACAGAGAGAAACAAAGAGACAACTTAGTGGTAGATAGTCCCAAGTTCCCAAAGACCCAGAAACTAGTTTCAACTTTATTTTTTGTTATCTCATTTTTACTGGAGCAAATTTGGAAAACTCAGCAGTGGCCATAGGACTGGAAAAGGTCACTTTCATTCCAATCCCAAAGAAAGGCAATGCCAAAGAATGCTCAAACTACTGCATAATTGTACTCATCTCACCCGCTAGTAAATTAATGCTCAAAATTCCCCAAGCAAGGCTTCAGCAATACATGAACCGTGAAATTCCAGATGTTCAAGTTGGTTTTAGAAAAGACAGAGGAATCAGAGATCAAATTGCCAACATCTGCTGGATCATTGAAAAGGCAAGAGAGTTCCACAAAAACATCCTATTTCTGCTTCATTGACTATGGCAAAGCCTTTGACTGTGTGGATCACAATAAACTATGGAAAATTCTGAAAGAGATGGGAATACCAGACCACCTGACCTGCGTCTTGAGGAACCTAGTAGGTCAGGAAGCAACAGTTAGAACTGGACATGGAACAACAGACTGGTTCCAAATAGGAAAAGGAGTGTGTCAAAGCTTATTTAACTTCTATGCAGAGGACATCATGAGAAACGCTAGGCTGGAAGAAACACAAGCTGGAATCAAGATTGCCAGGAGAAATATTAATAACCTCAGATGACACCACCCTTATGAAAGTGAAAGAAGAGATCATGGCATCTGGTCCCTTCACTTCATGGGAACTAGATGGGAGAAATGGTGGAAACAGTGTCAGACTTTATTTTTGGGGCTCCAAAATCACTGCAGATGGTGACTGCAGCCATGAAATTAAAAGACGCTTACTCCTTGGAAGGAAAGTTATGACCAATTTAGATAGCATATTCAAAAGCAGAGATATTACTTTGTCAACAAAGGTCTGTCTAGTCAAGGCTATGATTTTTCCAGTAGTCATGTATGGATGTGAGAGTTGGACTGTGAAGAAGGCTGAGCGCCAAAGAATTGATGCTTTTGAACTGTGGTGTTGGAGAAGACTCTTGAGTCCCTTGGACTGCAAGGAGATCCAACTAGTTCATTCTGAGGGAGATCAATCCTGGGGTTTCTTTGGAAGGAATGATGCTAAAGTTGAAACTCTAGTTCTTTGGCCACCTCATGAGAAGAGTTGACTCATTGGAAAAGACTCTGATGCTGGGAGGGATTGAGGGCAGGAGGAGAAGGGGACGACAGAGGATGAGATGGCTGGATGGCATCACGGACTCGATGGGTGTGAGTCTGAGTGATCTCCGGGAGCTGGTGATGGACAGGGAGGCCTGGCGTGCTGCGATTCATGGGGTCACAGAGTCAGATACGACTGAGCGACTGAAATGAACTGAACTGAAATAATTTACCTTCTATCTTCTATGCTGTTAATCATTTGGAATTCTGCGCCTTGCAACCAATAACTCTGTTATTACATCCCTATTCTCTTTTCAGCAAATAAGTTATCTATTTTTACTGTCATTTTTATTCAAGTATGTTTTAATTATTATCTTGGAGCTAATTTTCATTTAGACAGTTATTTTTAAACATCATATTTCAAAATGTAATTGATTAATCAAATCTTTGTGATAATGTTTTTTAATAGATTAAACATTATCAATTCATGGTAATTTACTTTTGCAATCCTATAAAATCACAAAGGTGAAATGTTACTTAACTACA
>SJYC01068493.1:0-11089 GCA_006408675.1 Madoqua kirkii | reverse complement strand
TTCAACCTCATATATTAATTATATCAGACAAACATCATTAGATTTGTGAGGAATATGCAAAATATTTAGGATAAAAAAATTAGCATAGTGGTAAAGTTAAATCTCCAAAAATGTTTCTAGAGAAGGGAGAATGTTGGTAAAGGATGTATAACAACTAATAATTAAAATATAAATTTTTACAAGAGATCTCTTTTGTAAAAATTTGAACAGACACAAAGTCATCCACATGCTAGTCTCCTTCACCAGTATATTAATTACTTAAGGAGAAAAAGCAGAGTTGAACTAGCACATTGAGAAAATGCCCATAAACAATATAAGCAAGTACAAGTTCAATGATGCCATCTGAATCTGGGAGAATGATATTAATGATTGGAAATATCTGCTCTTTTGTCTCCTCCATCTGTTTAAATGTCGTTAGTCTTCTCATTACTCTTGCTCTACAAAGATCTCTGCAAGCGACTATTATAACTGCCAGAAAAACTTATTACTTCGCCTTCAGGCTTATATATTCAACTGTCCAAACATTTTCATTCAGATGCTGAAAACACACCCAAACCCAACCTTATTCCCAGACTATGCACACTGTATTCCAGAGAAAATCTGTGTTATCTGTGTTTGCAATTTTAGTTGATGGTGTTTCTATCTACAGTCATCCAAACCAGAAATACGCAAAGGTCTCCCTTCCTCGTATCTGCAACCAACAATATGCCATTTATTGATTAACCATTCATTGATTAATGCTCTCATATGGCCTGCCCTGATGTGACATCCCTTGGCAACAATTCTAGTTGCTAAGGGAAACTCTCAGGACACAAAGTGTCAATGCTGACGAACCTCCAATTTGTCTCAGAAAAGAGGTGTTATATAGTCACAGTATTAAAAACAAGGACGTGTATCACAACGTGTACACAGCCAAGGGCTTCCCTGGTGGCTCAGAGGTTAAAGTGTCTGCCTCCAATGCGGGAGACCTGGGTTCAATCCCTGGCTTGGGAAGATCCCTTGGAGAAGGAAATGGTAACCCACTCAAGTACTCTTGCCTGGAGAATCCCATGGAGAGAAGAGTCTGGTAGTCCACGGGGTCACAAAGAGTCGGACATGACTGAGCGATTTCACTCACTCATCACAGCCAAAGACTGCTCATAACAAAGTATCTGGAGAAGCCAGAAATGAGATCAGCTGTCCTACCTCCCCCAAAGACTGTTCCATGACACACTTTCCTTCTTGAACCAGAAACCACCAATGTGTGAATGGAACTCTTCTGAATAAGAAAACCCCAAATTTAGTTTCAGTTGGGGTTCCTTATACCCTGCCTGTCATATAGGCATATTGTGGATACATAATGCAGGGGTCTTACCAAGATTTGAGGCCAATCACAGATCTTATTTAGAAGCTGATACAAACATCCCTGAACCTTCAATGCCCTGTGGCCACCAAGCAGCACTGTTAATTAGTATGTCACATGCTGACTAGGAGTCAGTGCCAAGGAAGTATATTTGTCATTTTTACTGAAATAAATCCTGCTGAACTTAATCCTCAAATCACAGAACCCCATCTTCTATCAAATAAGGCTTAAATCTCTTAATATGTCAAGATCCAAGATCCACTGTGACTGGTATCTATCAGTCTCATAACATTCAGTTATAGTTTGTATGCTGTTAGCAACAGCTCCCAGGTGATGCAGTGGTAAAGAATCCACCTGCCAATGCAGGAGATGCAAGAGACTTGGGTTCAGTCTCTGGATAGGGAAGAATCCCTGGAAAAGGAAATAGCAACCTGCTCCAGTATTCTTACCTGGAAAATTCCTTGAACAGAGGAGCCTTGTGGGCTACAGTCTACTGGGTCGCAAAGTCAGAGATGACCGAGCAACTGAGCTCTCACTCAACAATGAATTGCCCACTCTTCTCTATGTGTGCAGTGCTTTAATGCAAGCCCTGAGAGTTGGTTTTTCTTTTTGTGATACAAGTGCCTGTCTTAAGCTTTGAGTGGCAAGGAGTTCACTTCACAGATGGATATCTCAAATAAACACATTGCCCCAGGCACACAGCTCGATAAATCACCAGGCTACTCACCTCACCCTGCTACCTGCAACCCCAGGCTCCTTCAGTTTAGAGATCTTGATTGATTTTGATAACTGACTATTTGGATTGCTTTTTTTTTTCTTTCTTCTCACTCTTTAAATTCCTGCTTTTATGTTTTAAACTCACCAATATAGAGTGATTGGAAAGATCCCCTGGAGAAGGGAATGGCCACCCACTCAAGTATCTTTGCCTGGAGAATTCCATGGCAGAGGAGCCTGATGGGTTACAGTACATGGGGTAACAAAGAATCAGACACAACTGAGTGGCTAACACTTTCATTTTTTTCAACACTTTTAATAGAGAGTGATCCCAAGCTTCCCAGGTGTTGCTACTGGTAAAGAAACTGTCTGCCAGTGCAAGAAATATAAGAGACGTGGGTTCGATCCCTGGGTCAGGAAGATCCCCTGGAGAAAGGAATGGCAGCCCACTCCAGTATTCTTCCCTGGAGAATCCCATGGACAGAAGAGCCTGGCAGGCTACAGTCCATGGGGTCACAAAGAGTCAGACATGACTGAAGCGACTTAGCACTCATGAAGAAACCCCAGGTCACCACATTCAACCCCAATAAAGGCAGAACCTCAGGCCTACTTTCTCTCTTCCCCAACCCCAGGACTCTTTGTGTCCAGGACTTATAAGTAGTAAATGTTTTCCCCCAAAACTTTCGGATGGTTATTGCTGAAAGTGTCTCCTGTCATCATAAGGGCCAGTCCAGCCACAGCATGGGAAGTTGATAGGCTGAGACCAGTTGGTACTCCACAAATGTTGTCTCATACATCCATGCTCAGAGTCTCCATTAGTGTCCAACAAAATAAAAAGCAATGCATCTTAAGTCACTCATGACCAGGAAAAAAAGACTCATTGTTTTTTGTATTTCTAAGGCAATACATGGTACATATGGGTGTGCTGCTCCAGGACATTTATTATAAAACCCAGAGTTGTCTCATTTTTGGGTTATATGCTACCAATTAAGCAGCCTGCTATTTGGCTTTTATATACCAGCAGTATTTGTGCTGACAAGATATTGCCAAGAGCCTATGGCATGGCTTGCTGAGAGATAGGAGGCATATTACAGATTTTTAGGAGTTTGGAACAAAACTCGTGTGCACTTTTTAATGTAATACTTTGGAGAAATTGCTCTTGGCAATATAATAACTTTTGAAAAAGACTGAGCCTATCTTAAAACAACAAGTAGTAACAATGCAACTCAAAACCACCCAATATCAACTGGATATGATTTCATCCTCCTAGACAGAAAGTCAGGCAGAACTGATAGCCCCATGTGAAAATGTACTCAGAGCCAGGCTATAAAGGCCCTGTGGTCACATGTAAATTGCATAAGATACTTGCTCACAGGACCAGCATGCCTAATCCTAGTCATGTCATCCCTCCTTCAATTGATCTGTATGACCTTATGGAATGATCTCTAAAACAACTGAGTGTGAAAAAATTACAACTTGATTTTTAGATTGTTCTGCATGATGTGACATTAATCATCAGAAATAGAATAGAGAAATTCTCCTCAAAAGAACACCATTCTGTTGTCCACTTTGTATGAGACAGAGGGACAGAGATAAAGATTCCCCAGATTCCTGGGTTCAGACCTTAAAGTCAAAACTTTCCAAGTTTGAAAAAAAATTTTTTTTTTACAAAGTCTAGTAAGGAGGTCAGTGGAAGAAACATTTGGAATAACCCCAGAGCACGAAAATAACTGTGTTCAATGTGAATGCTTATCAAAAGGATGACATAGAAGAATGGAAAGAATAACTCTCCTGTTAAATAAATCAACCTTCTGTGTTGAATACTGCTCATTGTTAAATGGAATGTCTTCTCACCCCTTCAATATTTTTTTCTTATCACAAGAATTAGAAGCATAAAACTTACATTTTTCATGACTCATATACTTAAGATTGTGAATAAAAGTTGGGTTCTTCCAAGGAGATGCAGATGGCTGATATTTGAAAGATGGAAGTAAGGCAGAAACCAGCTTCTGACAGCTGTGGTGGTGGACAGGCAGCTTTTTGCAGATGGGCAAGTTTATGGTGGTGAAGCTCCATGTTCTAATGTTTAGTCAACAACTTTATGAATGTATGACAGTTGTATTTGAGCAGCAGAGGTAGAAAAAGTAGCACCTCCAGATAATAACACAGTAACACTGAATCTACAGTCCAGTTAATGCCCTTGATTTTCATGCATCACATACCAGTGACTTATGTGTCTGTTTTCCTGTTTTGGGCTTCCCTGGTAGCTCAGACAGTAAAGCGTCTGCCTACAATGCAGGAGAGCCAGGTTCAATCCCTGGGTCGGGAAGATCCCCTGGAGAAAGAAATAGCAACCCACTCTGTATTCATGCCTGGAAAATCCCATGGACCGAAGAGCCTGGTGGATAGAGTCTATGGGGTCGTAAAGAGTTGGACACAACTGAGTGATTTCGCTTCTTCATTTTTCCTGTTTTAGATCCTTTTTGCCCTTGAGATAGAGTTGTTTCCTTTTCCTGCACAGATTAGACACTCATGCAGATTCTTTCCTGACATCTCAAGATTTGTTCAGTAGTGTCCTTATGAGGCAAGTAGACCAATTTTCAGGGGTAGAGATTAGATGTATTCTCAACACTGTTTCTCCTTTCACCAAGCTTTCTGCAATTTTCACCACTATTGAGAGCTCTGTGCTTAGTGCCAGTAGCTCACCTTTAGACCCCAAACTGTTCCCTTATACAGACCAGTCAGCCACTAGCAGTAATCTGAAATCATTCTTATATGAGTACAAAACTAATTCTTAATTTGACTTCCTTTCTTGACCTTCGTGTTCTTCTATATCATCATACCATTTCTCCCCTTGCTTTCATCAAACACTAGAAAACTTCTAGTAATTGAATAATTCAAACTATAATAACTCTTTGTTGGTACCTCTATTACCTGTTCACCTATTATTCACTACGTTATTCATAATTTCTCAATGGATGAACTCTTCTGGGTTTGTGTGTGCATGTGTGCTGTGAATGTATGTGAGACAGTCAAGAATTTAAAAAAACAAGAAGTATGATGGGGATAAGCCATCTAAATAGAGTGAAAAATATACAGAATATTATCCTTTTTTTCAAGTTACTTATTGTCTAATAGGAACCAGAAATCATACACACACACATGTGACCACATGCACCCTCAAAAGTAATCATCCACTGAATAAATATTAATTATATTGTGAACAATTGGAGAAAGTAAAAAATGAAATAAATACAAGAGTAAATTTTTTAATCTAATTTGGAGAATTTATTATTTTAGAGATTTTTTTTCCCTCATTTCCTTATTTAACTTACATGCAGAGTACATCACGAGAAACGCTGGGCTGGAAGAAGCACAAGCTGGAATCAAGATTGCTGGGAGAAGTATCAATAACCTCAAAGATGCAGATGACACTACCCTTATGGCAGAAACTGAAGAAGAACTAAAAAACCTCTTGATAAAAGTGAAAGAGGAAAGTGAAAAAATTCTCTTAAAGCTCAACATTCAGAAAACTAAGATCATGGCATCTGGTCCCATCACTTCATGGGAAATAGATGGGGAAACAGTGGAAACAGTGTCAGACTTAATTTTGGGGGCCTCCGAAATCACTACAGACAGTGACTGTAGCCATGAAATTAAAAGACACTTACTCCTTGGAAGGAAAGTTATGACCAACCTAGGTAGCATATTGAAAAGCAGAGACATTACTTTGCCAGCAAAGGTCCATCTAGTCAAGGCTATGGTTTTTCCAGTGGTCATGTATGGATGAAGGCTGAGCGCTGAAGAATTGATGCTTTTGAAGTGTGGTGTTGGAGAGTCCCTTGGACTGCAAGGAGATCCAACAAGTCCATTCTAAAGGAGATCAGTCCTGGGTGTTCTTTGGAAGGACTGATGCTGAGGCTGAAACTCCAATACTCTGGCCACCTGTTGTGACGAGTTGACTCATTGGAAAGGCCCTGATTCTGGGAGGGATTGGAGGCAGGAAGAGAAGGGGATGACAGAGGATGAGATGGCTGGATGGCATCACCGACTTGATAGACACGAGTTTGAGTGAACTCTGGGAATTGGTGATAGATAGCGAGGCCTGGCGTGCTGCGATTCATGGGGTTGCAAGAGTCAGACACGACTGAGCAGCTGAACTGAAGTGAAGGGAAACACTGGCATAGATGTATATATGTGTATATATATAGACATTAATCTTGGAACTTTACACTCTTCTAAATTTTGTCACACTTTTAATATAAAAGAGAGCCATAGGAAAAAGACAATTTCAGTCAAAAATTCTGTCATCTCAATTCATTATAACTCTACTTACCTCAAGAACAACACAAATGTATAAACAAATACAATTCTTCTGCTTTGATATTATTTTCTTGTGAGTGAGTTGTTTTAATAAAGGGTAATTGTGATAATCAAAATCCAGAATGAAATTATAGTGATTTAAAACTGCTGCCAAGATGGGCATTATATAATCTTGGCAATCTGGGAGTGCCTAGCATTGTTTTTTTATTAAGCAAGAGCTATAATTAGTGCTATTTGCCAAAAAAAAAAAAGGCAGATGGTGACTTTGCACACCCTGCCAAGTTAATCTGTCATTCTATTCTTCAATTTTGCTCTATAATTTTTATTAATTTAAATCAAGTCTCTGTAATGATAAAAATTAATCTTTTTAAAAAATCTGTAAAATATGTGGTAAGGAGTTAAATAAACATAATTCTCTTGGAAGAGGAGGAACATTTTTGTGAAAGCTTTCTCAAGTATTGTATGATATATACTTCTAGATAGAATGGCAGACAGGTTGTCTTCCAGTTATAGTAATATTAATACTGCTCCCCTGCACTTTGGTGAGCGAGAATAGCCCACATCATTTTAAGCAATGTCATGTCAAGAATAGTTTTATATTATTTTCATAGAAAAAGATACATATTTAAAGGATAGCTGTGGACAAATTCCTTTAAAAATAAGGGGGGAAGAAAGAAAGTGCGTGTCGTTAAATGCTACATGAAAGTGAAAGTGAAATCAGTCTTGTCCGACTCTTTGTGACACTGTGGACTGTAGCCTGCCAGAATCCTCCCTCCATGGGATTTTCCAGGCAAGAATACTGGAGTAGGTTGCCATTTCCTTCTCCAGGAGATCTCGACCCAGCGGTTGAAGGTGGCTCAGAGGTTAAAGCATCTCCCTGGAATGCGGGAGACCCCGGTTCTATCCCTGGGTCAGGGAGATCCCCTGGAGAAGGAAATGGCAACCCACTCTAGTACTCTTGCCTGGAGAATCCCATGGAGGGAGGAGCCTGCTGGATTACAGCCCATGGGGTCGCAAAGAGTTGGACACGACTGGGCGATTTCACTTCACTTCACTTCTCCTGCATTGTAGGCAGACACTTTGCCGTCTGAGCTATCAGGGAAGTTACTACATATGACATATGAAATGCCACATATGTCACATTAAAAACCCAGAGTTCCCTTCCTTTCTGTACTAAACTATATCCAGAGCTTAACTCCAAAAACAAAATCTCTCTCCTTATGTGGAAGATATTTATTAGTATAATTTGAGCCGTTATTGAGTGAACTGCATCTTTATGCATTTTAAAAAGTTTTCGACAAATTTAATGAATGATTTGTTACTACTGTATTTGCAGATTGATCCAAAAGTCTTTTTAGAAGAAAGAAACACAAGTGAGCTCAGCAAATAAAAAATAAATGAATATTTATGAAGCACTCCAAATTATGGTAATGATATAAGGCCTTGTGCAACAATGCATTTTATTTTTTTTAATTCAATAAATTTAATGTGTAACATTGTATAAGTTTAAGGTGTACAGCATGGTACTTTGATGAATTTATATATTGTAATATGATCACAATGTAGAGGTATTTATCATATTGCATACTTATATAATATATATAACTGTCTATTGTGCGTTAGATCTCTGTGGCTTATTGACTCATTGCAAGTTTGTATTCTTAAACACTATCGCTCTTCTTCCCTCCACTTCTTTTTTCTACATTCCCATCTTAAACACATCAGTAAGCCCTTTTTGTGTCTCTCTGACTTCATTCTCTTATCTCTTTGGTAATTTAAATGCTCTGTTTTTCAGATGTAGTCTAAGTTGTTTCTCCAAAGTGGGGACTTCCTGAATAATATTAACTGACTCAGTTTTCCAAAATATAAAATTTTTAGTGTTGGTTCTCTCAACACAATTATGTAGTTAGTGTATTGTTTTTCTAATTGTTTTATGTTATCCTAAATTAATAAAATATTATGAACTTCCTGAGGGCACAGTTCATTTCTTATTTTTTGATATGTTCATCCTTACCTAGGAGCTCATATGACAAAGTTGATCTTTGAATAACTATTTTGTGACACAATGATGACTTAATCTTTACCATAAGGAAACAGTGGCCTTAAATAAAACATTAAACCAGATTGACTTAATAGAGTTAGGCAGAACATTCCATTCCAGTAGAGTACAATAGCCATTCTTCTCAAATGCACATGAAACTTCCCAAGGATAGACCATATGTTGGGACACGAACCAATAAATTTACAAAGACTGAAATCATATCAAGTGTCTGTTCTGATCAAAATGATGTAAAACTAGAAATCAACTACAAGAAGAAAGTTGGAAAAATCATAGTTTGTGAAGACTGAACAGTATGTTACTGAACAACTACTAGATCAATGAAGATCAAAGATCAAAGAAGAAATAAATGGAGACAGATGAAAATAAAAATATGATATCAAAATCTATTGAATACAGCAACTGTAGCACTAAGAAGAAAATTTATAGCAATACAATCTACCTCAAAAAAGAAGAAAAATCTTAAAACAATCAATCTAACCTTACACTTAAAGGAACTAGGAAATAAACAACAACTGAAAGTCAAATTCAGTAGGAAATGATAAAGAGTAGAATGAAAATAAATTAAATAAAGACTAAAAAAGAATGGAAAAGATCAATGAAACACAGATTTGGCTCACTGACAACCTTTAGCTAGACTCACTAAACAGGAATGACTGAATAGTAGGAATGACTGAATATGGAAGGGAGATTTCCATATTGAAGGAGTACCTAGAGTATCAGTGAGCATTATTAGTGGGACTGAATTTATGTTTAAACAAATTATTTTTAACATGAAATACAAAGTCAATTATATATGTTTCTAAGACTAAACTTCCTGAGGATATTGTGATATGATTAAACAAACACAAAATTTTCAAATTTAAAAGGTCAAGTGTAGGGGAATTGTGCATTCACTGTGCTGAGAACTGTGCTTTCTTATTATGGAGAGCTTACACGTTTGTCAAACACATGCAGGATGACCAGCTCTCCCAATTTTCCTAGGCCTGTTCTAGTTTTAGGTGCTGAAAACCCTTAGTCTCAAGAAAATTGGGATGGTGTTTAAGTACATGAGACAACTTGGGAAAGAACTTGAGTTCAAATTCAGGTGTCAAGTTCTGTAGTCAATACAGTCATCATGATGCTGCACTTTTTCAAAAAAGGCATCAAGTACACAGTAGCACAAAGTAAATATTACCTTGTACTCATAAAACAGTGATGTATTTACTATTTCTTTATGTTTAATTCTATAATCAGTTCTATTTTCCACATTATGAAATCATAAAGTATGAGAGATTCAAAGAAGGATAATTGAGTTAATAGGTGATTAAAGTCATGTGGGGTGGAGGGAATATGTTTGAAATTTACATATCATGTTATTGGCAAGATAGTTAGATACATAATCTTTCAGGAATAACAGGAGCCTCTCTGTGGCAACCCAAGTGTCCGTCTATTGATGAATAGGTAAGCAAAATGTTATATATACTCTACAATTGAATGTTATTCAGACTTAAAAAGCAAGGAAATTCTGACATATGATACAACATAGATGAAGTTTGAGGATATCATACTAAGTGAAACAGACCCTTCACAAAAAGTTACACACTGTGTAATTCCACTTATGAGAAACTTAGAATCATAGAGACAGAGTAGAATGGTGGCTGCCAAATGCTGGGGGGAAGGGACATGGGAAATTATTGTTTAATGGATACAGAGCTTCAGTTTTACAAGATTAAAAGAGTTGTGGAGATGGATGGTGGTGGTGATTGTTATAACATTATGGACATATTTAATGCCATTGAAAATAATGTTAACCAAACAGTAATAATAGTTTTAAAAGGGTGATATTCCATAATATTCTTTTTGGTATTCTGTTCATTTGAACTAAGTCACTAGACCTACCCTTTATTCAATGGGAGAGCATTACACAAGAGTGTGAATAACAGGAGATGAGGATCATGGTGGGGTGGGGGAGCAACTTTATACTCAACCTAATATACTCTATCTTCTGGAACATGCACTTTAGCTCCTATCTCAACAATGTGATATTAAGACGAATAGATCATAAGTTCAAAGAATGAAAACAAATACAGTGAGACTGTACAGAACTGGCTGTTGGACGAACCAGTTGGATATATTAACTATATCTGTGCAATACCCAAATTACCTTTTCTACTGAGATTTCTAGCAGTAAGTACACAACTAAATTTAAATTAAGTGAAGGGTTGAAATCTGAAAATCACCTTCAGATCTTAATGTTTCACATTGAAAGTATTTAAACATATATGTCTGTGCGATACCCAAATTACCTTTTCTACTGAGATTTCTAGCAGTAAGTACACAACTAGATTTAAATTAAGTGAAGGGTTGAAATCTGAAAATCACCTTCAGATCTTAATGTTTCACATTGAAAGTATTTAAACATATATGTCTGTGCGATACCCAAATTACCTTTTCTACTGAGATTTCTAGCAGTAAGTACACAACTAGATTTAAATTAAGTGAAGGGTTGAAATCTGAAAATCACCTTCAGATCTTAATGTTTCACATTGAAAGTATTTAAACATATATGTCTGTGCGATACCCAAATTACCTTTTCTACTGAGATTTCTAGCAGTAAGTACACAACTAGATTTAAATTAAGTGAAGGGTTGAAATCTGAAAATCACCTT
>SJYC01068486.1:0-10431 GCA_006408675.1 Madoqua kirkii | reverse complement strand
AAAAAATGTTTTTCACTGGTATTGAATTGTCGTTTTCATCGTTTGTCCTTTAACACTTTCTTTAAAGATAACTGGCCACTGTCTTCTTGCTTGGATAGTTTCCGACAAGAAATCTTTTTTATTATGTAGTGTACCTTAGTCTATCTTTTTTCTCTTGCTGGTTTTAAAATATTTTCTCTTGTTTACTGCTTTTGAGAAGTCTGCTAATCATGTACTTTGATGTAATCTTATTCCTGTTTCTTGTTCTTAGGGCTATTAATTCATGTAAAGAAATATCTTAAGTGAATTTAGTGAATTCATTTTTGCTTATAAATAACTGAAAATTAATCTAATAATATTTTGCAAGAAATTCTTCCTTGAAAGTTATAGCTAATATCCGAGAATTGACAATGCAAGCTAATAGGAGGAAATAATTTCAAATATAAGCTTTTTACTGTACGTTTAGTTTCAAATATAAGCTCTACACTGTCCATTACTGAGACTGCACTGTGCCTCAAAATAGTCTGCATAAAAGGAAGAATTTGTTACACATGTGTTATTAAAAGGGGAAGGAAATAGTCTGAAACATTCTGAAAGCTGCTGCTGTTTAAAAGCAGGTGTTCTACTTATGTATGTATGAGTATGTGTGTGTTAGAAATAATCCACGGTAGTATTTTCCAAAATAAAAAAGGCTGATTATGAACAAATAAAGATTATAGAAAACATAATTCCTCAAGTCCCTGTAACTTTCTTCTAAGGTCTCGTGAATGCCAATCCATTGAATTGTATTGTGGCTGTGTTTCCATTAATTATCACCTTCATTAGTCACTCGGCACACAATGATTGCAGCCACTCTGATATGAACAATAGTCAGTGTTGTAAGGCAAATGCCATTAAGCATCATCTTTTTCAAGTCTAAAAATAAACTCAAAAAGCAGCCAGTTTTGAATCTGTGATTGTCCTAAATTCTTGATTCCTTGGAAATCATTCTAATGTCCTAAGAATAATCCTAATGTCCTAAGGATAATCACGTTTTTCAAGAGTAATGAATCAGAGGTGTAACATATTCTAGATTTGATTGGTGTCTGTTAAATAAATATTAAATTTTTAGGGCAAATCTTAGGTGGAAATAGTATATGTTCCTTTTTTTATATCATTGTTTGATTTCATAATATTTTGTTTAGAATATTTGTGTCTATGTTCATGAGAGGTGTTGATCTGCAGTTTAGTTTTCTCCTTCCAGTTTTATTGTGATATAGTCAACATACAGCACTATATAAGTTTAAGACATAAAGCATAAGGATTGACTTGCATAAACCATGAAATGATTATCACAGTAAGTTTAGTGAACATCCATCATCATATATAGTGTGTGTGCTCAGTCCTGTCCAACTCTTTGAGACTCCATGGACTGTAGCCCACCACTCCTCTCTCCATGAGATTCTCTAGGCAAGCATACTGGAGTGGGTTGCCATTTCCTCCTCTAGGGGGTCTTCCCGACTTAGGGATCTAAACCACATCTCTTATGTGTCCTGCATTGGAAGCAGGTTCTTTACCACTAGCACAACTGGGTTACAAATTGTCCAGGCAATAATACTCAAGCGGATTGTCATTTCCTATGCCAAGGCATCTTCCCCTGACTCAGGGATTGAACCTGTGTTTCTTGCGTCTCCTGCATTGGCAGGTAGACTCTTTACCACTGCACCACCTGTAATCCTACACATCTTAAAATACAGGTGCTCAATTTTGAGCTTAAAAAATTTTAAACAGTTTGATTACTTTTTTTATAAGTGTGGAGTCACACTGTTTTTCTAAGTTCTTTGTAAACAGGCTTAAGCATGAGGAAATGGTGAAAGTAAAATGTTGGAAGAAAACTTCCAACATGTTTCTAAAGTTAGTTCTAATTACTTCACTGCCTCCATTTTTATTTTTCACTTTCTTCTAAAAACCTGCCTTGTTTTGTCTGCACATGTTGAAACTAGGGTGCCTTTGTGGTTCTGTCTGAAAGTACACATCCTTCCTACTGGTTTTTTTTTCTTCTTCTTCTGCATTTCTTGGTGTCTCTTGCTCCTTCTCAATTCACAAGTCTGATCTCATATACATTTTATAGAAATAGACAAGAGTCTGCAGTCAATGGCTCACTCCAGTTTATCTCATGGTTACATGTCTGTTTTAGCCATTACATCTTTCAACTTGAGAATCAAAAGAAAGGGCAGTGCTCACCTTGGAAGCACATATGCAAAAATTAGAATCATACAGAGATTAGCATGTCCTCTGCAAAGATGATGTAAATTTGGGATACATTTCATATTTTCCCACCTGTATGAAAAGATGCATCATACATCATTAGGAAATTGGAAAATTTTTTTAAAAAATGAGATTGTTTCCAAGACATATATATTAGAATAACCAAAATTCAAAACACTGCAACATCAAATGCTGGCAAGAATGTGGAGCAACAGAAAAATACAATCATGCTGGTGGGAATGCAAAATGGTACAACCCCCTTGAAATACTGTTTGGCAGGTTTTTTCCTAAAAAATAAACATATTCTTACCATAAGATCCAGAAATCACATTCCTTGGTATTTACCCAAATGAGTGGAAAGCTTATGCCAAGATAGAAACCTGTATGTGGATATTTAAAACAATTTTAGTCATAGAACTTCAGTAGGTGAATGGATCAACTGGTCCATCCAGACAATGGAGTATTATTCAGTGAGCTATCAAGGCATGACAAGACACAGAGGAAACGTCAATGCATATTAGTAAGTGAAGGAAGCCAATCTTAAAAGACCACATATGATAATGAATCCAGCTGTAAGACATTCTAGAAAAGGCAAAACTATAGAGATAGCTAAAAAAATATAAAAGAAAAAGATCAGTGGTTGCCAGGGGCTAGAGGGGAGGAAGGGATAAGTCAGTGGAACACAGGGGATTTTTAGAGCAGTGAAACTATTCTGTAGAATACATGCCACTACATTCATAAAAATCCACACAACATATAACACCAAGAACGGTACAAATGAACTTATTTGGAAAAGGGAAATAGACTCACAGCTGTAGAAAACAAATTATGGTTACCAGAAGGGAAAGGAGGCTAGGAGGGGTAAATTGGGAGACTGGATTTGACACATACACGCTTTTATATACAAAAAATATAACTAATAAAGACCTTACTGTGTAGCACAGGGAACTCTACTCAGTATTCTGGAATGACCTGTATGGCAAAAATCTAAAAAAGAGTGAATATATGTATATATATATAACTGAATCACTATGCTGTACACTTGACATTTAACATTGTAAATCAACTACAATCTGATACAATTTAAAAAAAGAGTGACAATCTGATACAATTTAAAAAAAGAGTGAACCCTAATGTAAACTACAGCTTTGAATGGTGATTACTGTTCTATTCATTGACTCTAAAACAGTGACATAACAGATTGAGCCCTCTCTTCATGAATTCTGATCCTAGTGGAAGATTGAGCCAATAAGATATGTAATAAAAAATTAAATGAAGTGCCTAGTTTATATTTTATACTCCCTTCTTGTGCTAACAGTTTTTTCTTGTTCTCTCTTTTCTTTGCACTCATACAAATGCATACACAGAAATGCACACATTGACACATACACACAGCTGTGCATTTACCTACGGGCCTGGTTGAAGGACCTCAGAAGAATAATGATTCTAGGGATACAACCTCTGCTACTTTATGCCATGACTAATTCCCTTCTATGTGACTTATTTTCCCTTGAGATTCTTTGGAATGTATTGATCCTTGGAAAATCGGTGTTTTGTAATAGATGAGAGTAAGAACAAGGGCATATAAATTGGAAAGGTGACTGGGTGACTGTTTTCTATGACCTGGTCTAACTTTGAAATGTAACCCTCAATTTGTTAAGTCTCAGATAAGAGTATTACTCTAATACATTTTTAACATTACAACTCTGTTTAAAATACACCCTGTTCCTCAAAGGATAAACTTTAAGCGCTTTGTCATTTGTGAACATGACTCTGAACAGTTACACTAACAAAATCGATAAACTTTAATTCCTTAACAGTACAAACTGTTATAATGCTAAGAGGAATAATTTATGTTCTTCTTTACTTTTTGAAGGCCTGCGGTAAGTTATATGAGACATGTCAGAAATCCTAAAAAATCTCATAATGAGAGCAAATCTACAAGAAAATGCTTTCTCCATCTATGCAGATTCTGTGTCCTTCCATGCTGGACTGGTGAGGTGTTAAGTCCCCAGCCTGAGGAGCAAGCTGTGGGCAGCAACTGGGAAAGATGGTGATGAAGAGGGACGAGAAACCCTGTTCCCTTCTCCACTTTCTCTCCACCAAGACATAGTCTCCACCAGCCAAGACCTGTCAGCTGTTTCCACTGGGGAGTGATTGAGCAGAATACCATGATGTTCCCCCTGCTTTTCCTCTAGAAAACCAGTCTTATGCGCCAGGCTCAGTTTTCTTGAGGGTTAAGGCTGAGGATGGGTTTCCCTGGTGGCTCAGATGGTAAAGAATCTGCCTGCAGTGAGGGAGACACAGGTCAGATCTCTGTATTGGGAAGATCCCTGGAGAGAGAATGGCTGCCCACTCCAGTATTCTAGCCTGGAGAATCCCATGGACAGGGCAGCCTGCCGGGCTACCGTCTATGAGGTCAAAGAGAGTCAGGCATGACTGAGCAACTAAAAAACAAGGATATATTCAATTTTCTACCTTGTTTTCAGTAAATGTAAATTGATCCTATAAAAAAATCAAAAATAAATAAGTAAATAAGCAAGAATGAAAAAAGCCCTCTTAATTCTATTTCCACCTTTTCTCCATTGAGCTCCATTCCAGTGGTCATCCTATTTATATTTTTACAATACATTATTCTTAGAATATAATGGTGTGCTCCCTCAGCTGTGTCTCTTTGTGACACTTTTGGACTGTAGCCTCTCAGGCTCTTCTGTCAAAGGGATTTTTGAGGCAAGAATACTGAATTGGGTTACCACTTCCTCTTCCAGGGGATCTTCTTGACCCAGGGATGGAACCTGTGTCTTTTGCATTGGCAGACAGATTCTTTACTACTGAGCCATTGGGGCAGCCCAGATATAGTGGTAGTGTCCATAAAATCCTATCACTCCTGGTTAAACAAAATATGACCATATGCTGCTGCTAAGTCATTTCAGTCGTGTCTGACTCTGTATGACCCCATAGACAGCAGCCTACCAGGCTCCCTCGTCCCTGGGATTCTCCAGGCAAGAATACTGGAGTAGGTTGCCATTTCCTTCTCCAATGCATGAAAGTGAAAAGTGAAAGTGAAGTCGCTTAGTCGTGTCTGACTTTTAGCGACCCCATGGACTGCAGCCTACCAGGCTCCTCCACCCCTGGGATTTTCCAGGCAAGAGTACTGGAGTGGGGTGCCATCGCCTTCTCCTATGACCATATATTGACAATTTTATTTTTACCTCTTAACCAAAGAAAATGACATTGTACAAATAAATGTAGCAATGATACCAGAATATTTTTAAAATGTCAGAGGCACTAATTTCACAAACGAGTTACAGTAGAAGCACTACTGGAAAATAAGATGGAGTTAGATTGGATGTTTCATCTTTATCCAGTTCTCAGTTGATTGTCTCTTTTTCTGTTACCACAGTCTTCCTAATCAACAGCAGTTCCTGCTAGTGTGATTCAGAGTTGAGGAAATCAATTTTTCTTTTTAACATGAAGGTCACAGAATGATTTAAAAATCCATTCACCTGTTTAACAACTTCTGTCTTACTTGGCTGGAAAAACAGCTGGAGAGCCACCTGGCTTTTCCTCTAAGTATCGTAAGGCAGCATGCTCCATGGAGAACAAAAGTGAGTATTCTGTTTTAAATCAAACATCCAGACATTTTCTCACCCAGTGAAAGAAGTTGAAGATTGATTGCTTATTAGTGTCTTAGGGCCATGTTCATAAATTTGCACAAACTGGTGACGTGAACAATAGTAATGAAATCCATCAATTCTGGGAGCTAGAAGTTTGAAATCAAGGAGCCATCAAGATGAGGCTCCTCTGAAGGCTTTGGGGAGAGGCTTTGTTTACCTCTTCTGGGCTTCTGGGGGTGCTGGCAGGCCTTGGTATCCCTGGCCTGCGCTGTACCACTTCACTCCCTGCACATGGCCTTCTTCCTCTGTGACTGTACATTCCCTGACTTTTCTTTGAGGGACATTAGTCTTTTAGGGACACTAGACTTTGGACCCACACTAATCTAGTATGACCTGACTATAACTTAAATAATTATATCTTAAAGGCCTTACTTTTAAATAAGGTGACATTCTGAGGTTATGAGTAGACATGAATTATAGAGGGACAGTATTATTGGGTTTCCTACGTGACTCAATGGTCAAGAATCCACCCGCCAATGCACAAGATGCAGGAGACATGGGTTTGATCCCTGGATTGGGAAGATCCCCTGGAGGAGACAATGGCAACCCACTCCAGTAGTCTTGCCTAGAGAATCCCATGGAGAGAGGAGTGGTGGGCTACAGTCCATGGAGTCTCAAAGAGTGAGACATGATTGAGATACTGAGCATGCACACGCATTATTTCCCCACTACAATTCTCAAAGTAAGTCTATAACAGGTAAGTCTGGTTGCCAGAGAACTCAGAATAATAAGCAAATTTCTTGTCCTCCATGTGGGAAAAAGTTCAACCAGTTGGGATTAACTTGCGAGTAATTTCAACTTCAAAGGGAAAGTAAGCATCACCATAAAAGCTAAGAAAGTGTTCACTTGTGCCTGAAAACATAACAGGATAACTTTATTCTGTTAACATTTTATAGAGGTTTCATATTAAAATATATTGAATTGGATTACTAATAGAGTAAGAAATGGTTTGGTATCTATATATACCTTATTCACTTCTGGAAAGCATAATAGTTTGAATGCCCATTATCTGCATATAGATTTTCTTTTAATCCTTCCGTTTGTCTAATTATCTTAGGCAGAGTCCCATTGCTAATAAGCATATGGTCATTCCAGTTTATTCAAAGGCATTCGAAAGAAATCACAGTAAATAGAAACTCTCACTCTTTCTAGAATGTGAAAATATTAAGTTTGGGATTGTCAGAATTAAGATAGGAAATCTTGCCTTTACAAATTCTCTAGTCATTTTGTCAAAATGATCCAGGCTATTTACTCCAGATAATGGAAAGAGGATATGATTCTGAAAATTACACAAATCCAAATTGTCCCTTGTGCAGTGCATCAGTAAGAAAAGGTTTTGTGACACCTACTGGTGGACAGGAATTTGACTGCATGGTTCTGGGAATAAGAACTACTTCAACAGCAATCGCAAAATACTCATTTGCTTTAGTTTTCTGAAATAAATTGAAATCAGGTTCTTAGTTCCTGTCAATATGGTATGAATAGGAAAGCCAGCTTCCCTCTCCTTACTTCCCTCTGCACCCAAAATGTGTGCAGTGGATCTGGGATCTTTGAAAAGTCCAGAAGGTATCAGGAATTTTTTGTGCTTGTTGGTACTGCTGGTACTTATGGACATGCTCACGTTCATTGTCCACTCACGATTGGTCCTTTGGAAACTTTTGCTGGCTTTTCTCTGCTCCCAATTTAGGCTCAGGAATCTCCTCAGAACTTCAATACCAGTGTCTTATCCTGAGCTCCCCTGTGAGCATCAGGGCGCCGTCCCTTCCTGAGGTCTGGAGTCTCCTCCGTCGAAGGAGAGGTCTAGTCTGGAAACGTGTCACCTTGATAACACGTCCCTTTCTAGTTGACAGTGATTCCTTTTTCTGTTCCCCAGTAACTGGCATTTTCACAGCTTTCCCTTCCATTCTTGCCTTCATCTTTCCTGCTCTGAGATATTCCTTGTTGTTTTCTACATAATGTGAGTTTCTCTTACCCAAGAGAGAGGCTTCTGATAAGAAATATCCAGACCAGTTATTTTTTTGTTTTTAGTTAATCTTTTTATTTTTCAGATACTTGTAGATTTGTGTACAATTGTAAGAAATACTTGAGAGAGATTCCATGCGTCCCTTACCCAGTTACACCTAATGGTAACGTCTTGCGGAACTTTAGTGCTTTATCACAGCCAGTGCTGTGTGATGTCAGTGGAGTCAAGACAGAGCACGTTCCGTCACCACGGAGTATCCTTTATGTTGCTGTTGTAGAGTCTCATCCACTTTCTTCTCATCCACCCCCTGTCCATCTCCCACCCCCTGATTAACCCGTTATTGACCCCTATTAGTAATCTGTCCCTCATTTCTATAACTTGTTACTTCCAGTATAAATGGAATAATTATTTAATCTTTTGTGAACTGCTTTTTTTTTTTTCTCATGGAGTGTCTCCTTGGAAATTCTTACAGATTGTTGCTTGTGTTTATGTCAATATTTTGCTCCTTTTTGTTGCTAAGTTGTACTCTAAATCCATGAGTTTGAGAGGTACTTACTTACTTACTGAAGGATATCTGAATTACTATAGTAATGTCTATAGACATTTGTGAACAGGTTTTCAGTGTTCAACTCTCTGTGATATACGCCTAGGAGTACAAATTCTAGGTCATATGGTAGTTGCATGCTTAGTTTTTAAGAAAGTATTAACTGTCATTCAAGATTGCTGTACCAGTTTTCATTCATACCAATAATGTATGAGAGAGCCACCTTCTCCACATCTTTGTCAGTATTTAGTGTGGGCTTTTCATTTCCAGTCAGAAAGCAGTATGTCTGCATTCAGTACAACTTCTGTCTTCAAATTAGCACTTGTGTACATGAGATATTTGATGTGTGTAACTGTTACTCTGTTTTACTTCGTTAGGACTATCATGAAAAGGATAATCTCCTCCTTCAGTTTCCATGTGTTATTAACATGCCTTGAGGAGTTAAGTTTTAGTCATTTTTGTACCCTCAAATCCTGACAATAAGTTATATATTTTATGAACTAATTAATTGATCTAGTAAGTATGAGTATATGGACAGGACTTAATGTTTAAATATTACTATGCCTAATATCTGCCTAGCACTTCAGGAATCACTATGGGCTTCCATTTAGATGACCTAAGTTGACATTTATAAAAACCTGAGAGGCATTTCTAACGCTAGTGTCAGGAACTAGTTCTGCCACTTATTTGTACAATGATCTCAAATTAGCCAAAGAATAGTAACTCATGGTTCTTAACTGTCTAAATGTTGAAAAATATACCCTTATCCCTAACTTAAGCTGTAAATTGGAAATAATTGTAGTACTTACAAGATTAAATTCAGGATCAACTTACACTTGCAGTGCTAGGCACATGGACAACATTTTAAAATATTAGCTAAAGAGAAATTGTCAAATAAAATGCAAATATTACATTAGTCAGTTATTAACAAGAATAAATTTAACATGGAAATGCATTTTAAGAAGCATCAAATCATTTTCAGTTCATTTCAATTCAGTCGCTCAGTTGTGTCTGACTTTTTGCGACCCCGTGAACTGCAGCACACCAGGCTTTCCTGTCCATCACCAATTCCTGGAGCTTGCTCAAACTCATACCCATTGAGTGGGTGATAGCATCCAACCATCTCATCCGCTGTCATCCCCTTCTCCTCCTACCTTCAATCTTTCCCATCATCAGAGTCTTTTCCAATGAGTCAGTCCTTTGCATCAGGTGGCCAAAGTATTGGAGCTTCAGCTTCAGCATCAGTCATTCCAAAGATTATACAGGACTGATTTCCTTTAAGATTGATTGGTTGGATCTCCTTGCAGTCTAAAGGACTATCAAGAGTCTTCTCCAACACCACAGTTCAAAAGCATCAATTCTTCGGCGCTCAGTCTTCTTCACAGTCTAACTCTCACATCCATACATGACCACTGGAAAAACCATAGCCTTGACTAGACGGACCTTTGTTGGCAAAGTAATGTCTCTGCTTTTGAATATACTGTCTAGGGTGGCTATAACTTTTCTTCCAAGGACTAAGCGTCTTTTAATTTCATGGCTGCAGTCACCATCTGCAGTGATTTTGGAGCCCAAAAATATAAAGTCTGACACTGTTTCCACTGTTTCCCCATCTATTTCCCATGAAGTGATGGGACCGGATGCCATGATTTTTGTTTTCTGAATGTTGAGCTTTAAGTCAATTTTTTCGCTTTCCTCTTTCACTTTCATCAAGAGGCTTTTTAGCTCCTCTTCACTTTCTACCATAAGGGTGGTATCATCTGCATATCTGAGGTTATTGATATTTCTCCCGGCAACCTTGATTCCAGCTTGTGTTTCTTCCAGTCCAGCGTTTCTCATGATGTACTCTGCATAGAAGTTAAATAAGCAGGGTGACAATATACAGCCTTGACGTACTCCTTTTCCTATTTGGAACCAGTCTGTTGTTCCATGTCCAGTTCTAACTGTTGCTTCCTGACCTGCATACAGATTTCTCAAGAGGCAGGTTAGGTGGTCTGGTATTCCCATCTCTTTCAGAATTTTCC
>SJYC01068483.1:0-23305 GCA_006408675.1 Madoqua kirkii | reverse complement strand
GATGTTCAAGCTGGTTTTAGAAAAGGCAGAGGAACCAGAGATCCAATTGCCAACATCCACTGGATCGTGGAAAAAGTAAAAGAGTTCCAGAAAAACATCTATTTCTGCTTGATTGACTATGCCAAAGCCTTTGACTGTGTGAATCACAATAAACTGTGGACAATTCTGAAAGAGATGGGAATACAAGACCACCTGACCTGCCTCTTGAGAAATCTGTATGCAGGTCAGGAAGCAACAGTTAGAACTGGACATGGAACAACAGACTGGTTCCAAATTGGAAAAGGAGTACGTCAAGGCAGTATATTGTCACCTTGTTTATTTAACTTCTATGCAGAGTACATCATGAGAAACGCTGGGCTGGAAGAAACACAAGCTGGAATCAAGAGTGCTGAGAGAAATATCAATAACCTCAGATATGCAGATGACACCACCCTTATGGCAGAAAGTGAAGAGGAGCTAAAAAACCTCTTGATGAAAGTGAAAGAGGAGAGTGAAAAAGTTGGCTTAAAGCTCAATATTCAGAAAACGAAGATTATGGCATCAGGTCCCATCACTTCATGGGAAATAGATGGGGAAACAGTGGAAACAGTGAGAGACTTTATTTTTGGGGGTTCCAAAATCACTGCAGATGGTGACTGCAGCCATGATATTAGAAGACACTTACTCCTTGGAAGAAAAGTTATGACCAATCTAGATAGTATACTAGAGAGAGATTACTTTGCTGACTAAGGTCCGTCTAGTCAAGGCTATGGTTTCTCCTGTGGTCATGTGTGGATGTGAAGAAGGATGAGCACCGAAGAATTGATGCTTTTGAACTGTGGTGTTGGAGAAGACTCTTGAGAGTCCCTTGGACTGCAAGGAGATCCAACCAGTCCATTCTGAAGGAGATGAACCCTGGGATTTCTTTGGAAGGAATGATGCTAAAGCTGAAACTCCAGTACTTTGGCCACCTGATGGGAAGAGTTGACTCATTGGAAAAGACTCTGATGCTGGGAAGGATTGGGGGCAGGAGAAGAAGGGGACAACAGAGGATGAGATGGCTGAATGGCATCATGGACTCAGTGGAAGTGAGTCTGAGTGAACTCCAGGAGTTGGTGATGGACAGGGAGGTCTGGTGTGCTGGGATTCATGGGGTCACAAAGAGTTGGACATGACTGATCAACTGAACTGAACTGAACTGATTGTTTTAATAATAACTTGGGTTATTTGTTTTAATTAAAGACTTCAAATGTATTTGCAAGCCTCTCTGGTCAAATCTTTCACCAATTTGTCCCACATATTTATCAAATTAACCCATTTCAAATATAATTTTTTAATTTCTTTTCAATATTTTATTACAGTCTTCTAATTCTTTCTACTTTCTCCAATGGCATTAATCAAAATGTGTTCCTCAAGATGTTGGTAGATAGTCTACTTAAATAAAAGGGAAAAAAAGACTACTTGGTAACACTTAGCATTTCAGTGCTTTTCTTGGAGGAGAAAGAAAAGAAAGAAGAATGTGGATTTTTTCTTTTTTAAAAAACTGTAATTCCATAAAAGAATTTGGGGAAATATTTTTTGGAAAAAGATCATTTTCTTCTGAATAAACTAGACATTTTTGGCTTTATGGCTGAGGTTTTGTGAAGAACACTTCTGGAATGATCAAACTGAAATGTTACTAGATTTGTTATTTTAAAACCTTAATTAACATTGGGGTACATGTGTCTCTTTCGATTCTGGTTTCCTCAGTCTGTATGCCCAGCAGTGGGATTGCTGGGTCATAAGGCAGTTCTATTTGCAATTTTTAAAGGAATCTCCACACTGTTTTCCATAATGGCTGTACTAGTTTGCATGTTCACTGCAGCATTGTTTATAATTGCCAGGACATGGAAACAAACTAGATGTCCATCAGCAGATGAATGGATAAGAAAACTCTGGTACATATACACAATGGAGTATTACTCAGCCCTTAAAAAGAATAAATTTGACTCAGTTCTGTTGAGATGGATGAAACTGGAGCCGATTATACAGAGTGAAGTAAGCCAGAAAGAAAAATACCAATACAGTATACTGACACATATATATGGAATTTAGAAAGATAGTAATGATGACCCTGTAGGTGAGACAACATAAGAGACACAGAGGTATAGAACGGACTTTTGGCCTCTGAGAGAGAGGAACAGAGTGGGATGATTTGGGAGAATGGCACTGAAACATGCATACTATCATATAAGAAATGAAGCGCCAGTCTATGTTCAATACAGGATACAGGATGCTTGGGGCTGGTGTACGGGATAATCCGGCGAGATGGTGTGGGGTGGGAGATGCGAGGGGGCTTTGGCATTGGGAGATCATGTACACCTGTGGCTGATTCATGTCAATGTATGGCAAAACCAACACAGTATTGTATAGTTAAGTCTGACATATATTAGAAAGTATGAATAAACATTTCTACTAATTTTCAAGTATTTTAATGCCAAATATATTTCTCATTTAAAAATATTTAATTTGGTTTATTAAGGATATTTATATAGCTTAATTATTCTACTTCCCAACACATATGTAGTCAAAATAAAAAAATATATTACTTTTTTGATTTCATCATCAGTGTAAAATTTTCATCACTTAATATCCAGAATAGAAAAATGGGTCTTAAATTTTCTTGTAACTTTATCCAGATGAGAAGAGGAAAGATTCCTGTCCCTTCACAAGGATTGAGATCCTTATGCAGCTCCCATAAGAGCTGATATAAGAGTTTATGTAAGAGTCCAGGTGTCCTGGAGGTAGAACCAATTCTTTTTGTGCTCAGATGCTCAGCAGAGTTGTGTCTGACTCTTTGTGACCCCATGCCAGGCTCCTCTGCTCCTCTGACCGTGGGATTATCCTGCAAGAGTGCTGGAGGGGGTTGTCATTTCCTCCTCCCGGGGATCTTCCCCATCCCCATCCAGGGATCAAACCCAAATCTCTTGTGTCTCCTGCTTTGACAGGCAGGTTCTTTACCACTAGCGCCACCTGGGAAGCCTTAGTCCTTGCTTTACCCATGAGGGAAGCTCCCAACTAGCAAGAAGTCTTGAGAAGGAGACTTTCTAATTCTGTTGTTAAACAACTTCCAGCACATATGAGAGTGTCATTGTTAACAATATAATGACCCAGTCTTATTTTTAAAATATTTTCATTGTTGGAGGATTAATACAGGCAAGAGTCCCCAAGTGTCTGAGTGTTCAATTACGACATGTGACAGATCAAGTTATACAGAGAGAAAGAGAGAGAGAAGAACTCAGACGAGTATGAGAGGACAGAACATTTTATGCTTTAGCAGCAGCAGGTTTAATTAACCTCATTCAGCATTCCTGAGGTGATCAAGCCAATACATCTGTCCTCCAAGATTGAGGACCCAAACATAGACCAAAGAATCTTTATTTATGCCATATACTCTATGAAATTAGTTTCTGGGTAGTTAGCAGTCTCTTTTGTAATTAGAGCTAGTATTCACTGACTCGGAACCACACTTACCATCCTTCACCTCCAAAAATCTGTTTATTACTACAAACTTGGTGTCTATAGCTTATATTTATTTCCATTCTAAAATTTTGAGCAAAAATAAATAAATGCCTCTGGTTTTAGTTAAAAGAAATTTCCTCAAGGGTTTGAAGAATTAGCTATAGCAATGTGATGAATCTGAATGCTAAATAAAATAAGACTCCAAAGAAGTAATCAATGCACTTATAAGAAATGTGCTTTCTCCTCCTTGTTCCTCTTCTTATTTAACTGAGGAGTATGCTATTCATGATAAGGGCAACTTTGTTGTAAAGAGCTATTTTGTCTTTTTTTTTTTTTTTACAGAAAAAGAGAGCCAGTCAAGGAGGAGGTGATCTTGGCAAATAATGTAACAAGGTCAGTAAAAATTTTTCACTGTGAATCTTAATATTAAAAAAATTCTTCATAAAACCTGGCCAGGTAGCATCTAGTGAATCATTCAGTTTCAAAATATATTAACTCTGAGGTGAAGGAAAATCTGAGTCCCTAGAACTCTCTGAAAGTGACATTAATTGAAGTATTTAAGCTGAGACATTGGTATCTATAAACTTGAAGAAAACACTAGTTCTTCTAAGAATAAAATCATCTTAGTTTACCACATTGAATTGAGCTTAATCCATCATTTTTTTTATGTAAAATTCAGTACATTATATAAAGACTGTGAAAAAGATGATCCAGCTTTCACAGAAAATGTGCACTTTGCTAGAAAGCCTTTGAAAGTTAAGGGTATAATATTTTCAAACTTGAAAATTTAAGAAGGAGTATTTATAAAGTCGATTTAAAAATATATACAAAATTGTACATTTTAAAGTTTTCATTCTGAATTCCACTAGTGTTTTTTGTTATATACACAATTTCATGTACATGTGAATAATAATATTATAAGAATATTGCCCACTATCCAGTTCTACAAGAATCATGTCATTAGTCACTGGGGTCACTGACCTACAGCACATTTTGAAAGGAATTCAGGACAAAAAAATCAGAATGAGGCACTTTGTACTCTGGGAAAAGAGGCAAACAGGCCCTTAATTAGTTAGAAATATTTCAAGAGATTTTTTTTTTTATGAACTTTGCTTCTTACATCTTCTTCTACTAAGAAAACTCTGAAGTCATTAACTGAGGTATCCATCACTTGTGAGTGTCAGTAACTTTCCACAGAGCTGTGTGCTTGAATGTATGTATTCCTTCAGCAAAACCACGTATATCCTAACTTCCATCCACCTCTTGGGAGCAGTTCCTCAGAACTCTCTGGTAGGCAGTCTCCTAGGCTGTAGTCCTCATTATGTCTCCAAATAAAACTGAAACTCACAACTATCACATCACACATTTTTATTACACTCAAAAAATATTTATTCAGATATCTCTTCCTATGGATCCAATTAAGAAAACCCATGGTTACTTTATTTTAGTTAATACCTATATGATGTGTATTCATTGTTAGATATTCTGGAATTTCTCATAGAATTATCCCCCAAAATGAAGATCTACTAAAAGTAATAAATTCAAGTAAGCTATAAGAAACTCTGAAAACTGAAGGGGAAAAGATGGGGCTGACGCTGAGAGAAGGACACAGAGAAACTATCTTGTAATTCACCAAGAAGAGTCCAGAAAATCCAGAGAAAAAGAGAAACAAAAAAAAGAATGTTTTTTTCTGAGATGCTTTTACTATTATAAATGAAAAATATGAAATAAAGTTGATGAAGAAAAGAGATTAAGAAGAATTAGGGTTTGAAAGAATAATTGACATGGTGTCTTCACTGAGTGGGGATTTCAAAAACAGAAGGATAGACTTTTTAAGATTGGATTAGCATGTTGGGAAGATTTAAAATCTCAGCATCCTAGAATTACACCTCAGATGGGAAAAGATACACAAAAATGAGTGAAGATTAAGGAAAACAGACACAAGGCAAATGGTAATAGAAAGGAAATGAGCCATAAATCCTACAAATGCCTGTCTGTGAGATTTAATATCATGTGGAGAGAAATGAGGTTGCTGTGATGCCAGAGGGAGAGAGCAATGACTTAGGACAATGTTACAGAACCAAACAGGGTAAATTACAACTCAGATTATTTAGCCAAATGTTAATATTGGTGGGTATATTTGTTATTGCTGAAACAGAACAAATAAAAGGCCAGGTGGAACTATGCATCAGAACTTTAATATAAACAGTCTAAGACATCTGCATTGCCTGAAGTATCAATAATCATGTTTCTAAGACTATTAATATAAATTCTATGGCTGCCCTTAAGTCATGAAAATTCTTTTTATTTCAGATGATATGCAGATTAACAGCTCACTATGCAAATAGCTTATCAGAACAAGCTTAATTACTATTTCCTTGACCTGTGCCGCGATAAGACATAAGATATAAAATAGATAAGGGTGAAATGCAAGAGGCATTTATTGAAAGTGACACCCTCGAAAATCCCATGCAGTGAAAATGGCAACCAAACTACCTAGATTTTATGGACCTAGGTGTTTGGGAGAAAACTACCTATATTTTTGTTGCTCAAATTCATTTGTGATGTTCTTGTAAAGGAAGTTTATGTAAATAAGTAACTGAGTGAAATTTAAACTACATGTACATTTATAAGTTGTATTTTCTTGCTGGGATTGTGGAGGATGAAACTCTAGATGGAGGCTTAATTCATTTATAATGCCTTAGCTCACAGATTCCTTGAAATAAAAGTAGTCTGTCAGAGGGGCTTGATTTTACAAAATGATTGTTCAAAAGAAATAAAATATTTGGTCATTTGTTCAACATCGTGTCCAGGTGGCCCTAGTGGTAAAGACCCCGCCTGCCAGTGCAGGAGACATAAGAGACAGGGGTTTGATCCCTCGACTGAGAAGATCCCTTGGAGGAGGGCATGGCTCCTCACTCCAGTATTCTTGCCTGGAGAATTCCATGGACAGAGGAGCCCAGTGGGTTACAGTACATGGGGTTACAAAGAGTCGGACTGAAGCAACTTAGCATGCACCGTGCTCATTACAGACCAAAATAATATAGGTGCCCCTTTAAAGCAGTATGTTGAATATTGTTTTGCAAATCACATCAAGATCAATTGTATATACAGTTGTTGTGTAATCACTCATTCAACTAATAAGAGTTTTTACGTGTTATGTATGAGACAGTCCCTCCTTCTAGGTGATGTTGCTTCAAAGACGAAGACATAGTTCTTACTGTAGGGAGTTCATCATCTAGCAGAGATATATGTAAAACCATAGTTGCAACCCCCTCTGGTGAATGTGCAGTAAGGGGGTCTGAGGAATGCTATAGAGCATATGATTGAATCTGTTCTGTGTCACATAAGAGAATATGAGTGTATCACAGAAAAATAATGCTTCACCTAAACAGAGAATGGCATTGGGAGCTCATCACAAATTCAAAAGATGGAGGAGGACTTAAGGCACAAAATGATCAGCATATTCACTGTGGAGCGTGGCCTGTATTTTGGATTTTTTGTGTGTGATTCAACAATTTCAGAGGAGTCTGAGATTGCAGATTCTCACTGTAGTTAGAGTACCGAAGATCTTACCAGCCATTTTAAAGAGTTTGAACTCATTAGATTTGGGGATGAAAACACAATGTTTTAGAAGTGTGAGTGTTAGGAAGAGATTCAAGTGTTTTAACACAAGTGTGACAACAAGTCCTAGTTCAGTTTTAGAGATAACTGTCTGACAACATTTGAAGGATTTACTGGAAGGGATGAATGTAGGCAAGAAGACAAATTAGCAAGCAGTTGTAGTCTGAGTAGTTTGAACTGAAGCTCTGGGAGTGGAAGGCACTACAAAAAGATAACGTCAAGACGTATTTAAGAGAGAGAGTCTGTGGGACTTGGTGCTCAATTAAAGTTAAAATCCTAGGCCTTGATTACTTCCATTCTCGCATTCTGCTAGTACAAACAATTAAGAGACCCGAGATTTTAATGTTTAGAAAGAGAAGATGGAGGTCCCTCAGCCAGGGCAGATAGGAGAAAGGACATGTGAAGGGTTTATTGGATATTTTGAAGGTAAGGTACCTGTGACATATTCAGATATCTGGTTGGCAGCTTCACTTACAGTCCAGTGTATTTTCTGCTGCTGGCAGTGCGGAAGTGGGAGGATCGCAGACTTTCTGAGTTTTGTTTTCAGTGTGTTTATGGCTCCCTCACATAGCCTCTTTCTGTTCTCTCCTTGATACCATCTAATTTAGTCCTTTTATATTTACCTTCTAAACACTTTTCACACTGACCCCTGATGTGGCTCTGCTGCCTCAGCCCTTGTTGGGATTCTTATAACATCGAGGTTTCCCTTTTAGCTGATCAGATTGCAGTGGCTCATCTGCACTAAGGTTTTATGCTCCATTGTGCATAGCTACTGCGCACACGATCTGCTTAAAATGCAAGCGACAGTGGCACTCGTGGCTTAGAAATCCTCCTTGTCACACCCACCCCTCAAAGGTCTTGAACCAAGTTAAACACCAGCCTAATTTTGTCTCTCGGGTCTTACACTTCACATTGTTATCAGCACGCCCGGCCTCCCTTACTCCTGTTTCCTGTTTTCTTGCCTCGACACCTCCTGTTTGTCATATCTCAAAAACCTCCCACACTCTGACCAGCAGACTCTCACTCTTGAGGATTTGGCGCAGATGTTACCTCCTCAGGAGTAGAGACTCTGTCGCTCTGTTGCTCATGAAAGAAGGGCCACTGCTTTGAGACACACTTCACACACTTCATACACTTATCGCACGCTTGCGTGTCCACCTTCCTGCTGGGCTGTGGCTCCTTCTGCTTTGGGATCATGTCTTACGGTTTACTATTAATAGAAACACTGTAGAGTAAATGTTTTGCTGAACTGACTTCTTACAGATGTGAATATTGATGAGAAGACTGGGCAGCAAAGAAGTAGAGAATTTGACAAAAGAGACTGAAAAGAGTAAGTGAGAGATGTGAAAATTACTCAGAGCACAATAACAAAAATAACTGCCCTATATACTTCATGAAGGTTAGAGCTGGAAAATTGGTGCATTTTACAAGTGCATAAAGTACATTGCATGAATAAGTCATTATTTCACATTTGTAAACTGAATAGCACGAAGAGTGAATTTTCCTGGGCATGAAAGTTGGATTCCCTGCCTTGATTCGGAAGCTTTCTTTAGTTGGGACCTCACTTAGCCAGGGGGCTAACGGCACAGGCCTGACAGGCAGGGGTTTGGAGTTCTGTCCTGTGCAAGCCTCAGCCCCTTTGTCACTGCCCAGAGCATTAACTTCATGACTCTAGTCCTAGTGGAGCAAAGTGATTTTAACTAGGTTAAGATGCACATCAAAGTGCACATAAATTGCATTTCGTATGTTTACATATACACAAAGGCATATTTACCTCATAATACCAATGGCAGAGCTTTATACTATGCTGCTTCCCTGGTTGCTCGGCTCAGAGGTTAAAGCATCTGCCTCCGATACGGGAGACCTGGGTTTGATCCCTGGGTCGGGAAGATCCCCTGGAGAAAGAAATGGTAACCCACTCCAGTATTCTTGCCTGGAGAATCCCATGGACAGAGAAGCCTGGTAGGCTACAGTCCACGGGGTCGCAAAGAGTCGGACACGACTGAGCAACTTCACTTCACTTCACTTCACTTCATAGGGCAGCAAAGCCACACGGTCAAGGCCAGGTAACCAGTGACCCTACTAGGCTGAAGGGACAAATGAAAATAAAGCATCTTCAAATGAAAAAGGGCAAGTTGAAAATTAAGTCCATGGTATTTTATTAGATTAAAACTCTATTTGACAGTAGACATATTGATATTTTAATCCAGATTTCAATAATTTTCTTAAAATGGCTTTATTTTTTTTCATAAGGTTAAAGACAAAGTTCATTTCATTCTAAAAGTTTCAATAATGTTTAAAGTTTGAATATTTGTAATATTCTCAAAAAGAATAGTTAGTGATTATCTTGCAAAATGATGTTGAGATAATGAGGCTGTATCTCAAGATAAGAAAATTAACCCTATTTTTGAAAGTTTGTTACACTGAAATATAAATAAAAATAAGGACAGAGTAGCTTAGCTCTCTGTGTATGTGCATGCAGGCCAAGTCACTTCAGCTGGGTCCTACTCTTTGTGACCCTATGGACTATAGCCTGCCTGGCTCCTCTGTCTATGAGATTCTCCTGGCAAGAATACTGGAGTGGGTTTCTATGCCTTCTTCCAGGGAATCTTCCTGACTCAGGAATCGAACCTGTATCTCTTATGTCTCCTGCACTGGCAGGCAAGTTCCTTACCACTGGCACCAGCTGGGAAGTCCGGCAATATTGTCTAAGTGTAATTATATTCATACATACTCTTTAAAACAGCTGTCCTGCCTCTAATTACTTACACTGAGGAAAATGACCCAATGTTTAAAAATGGCTATTGTCATTGCTTGTATTCATTTTTATTATAGTAAAGTATAGAAACAGTTGAAAAGTTCATCACTGGGGAGAATGACTATGGTTGGTTCACATAATGAAATACTGTCACTCATACTTATGAATCACATCTATCCCTATTGTGATGAAAGATGCCTCTAAGTCAATACTATTGCATTTTGGTACCCAGATCTCCATTACCTGCGGTGCACTCATCTTCACTTGAAAGCATAAGGAGAGTATGGTCCTTGCAAGACAGTCCAGGATTACTTCTCATCTCCCAACTTATTCTGTATTTTCAATAACACTGAGCCAGATGTAACAAATATGAGAGGGTGTATTTATATTTACTTGTGTACATATTGTCATATACTCATGTATCTCCAGATATCCAGGTAGGATAAGACTGCTGCTGTGCCTCTGCCCTTTCATTTATTTGTTTATTTTTGGTAGTCATTCTAGCTAAAGTCAAATAGAGATTCAGATGTTTATAGTGTCTGATGAGGATGGTGAAGCCCACGTCATCTATTTGCATGAGTAGATTTACTAGAGCATTAGAGTCTGGAGAGGACATACCTTCATTTAACATCTGACATCTGTAAAAAGCAAAAAAAAACCCCTAAACCATGGCATTTATTGTCTACTAAGTTCTAGTGACTAGCACTAAGCCCAGCAGAGAAAAGTGCTATGTAAGTTGTCATGATTGGAGATGGAGGCTGCGGTGAGTGGGCAGCCTAGAGTTTAGGTAGCAAGTTTTGCTTTGGGGTGTGAGTGACTGTATGGTACAAGACAAGGAGAGACTCCTCCCATTTCTGGGCAATTTAAAAGCTATTTAAGGCAATGATGAATGCCTTTTCATTTGGCACCTCAGACACCTGCAGCTTGGAGGACCACTTGAAAATAACACCTGGGCAAATGATCCGCACTCTCATTCAGTATGCTGGTTCCAGATGGCTGAAGCAGAAGAGCCGAAGATGAGTAATAGTAAGGTTATGTGAGGCACACTGAATTCCCTAGAGCGTCTAGAAAGGTTTGGAGTTCTGGCAGAACACCAAAGAATGGAACAGAGGGATCTGATGTATTCCAGCTTATATGACTCCACAAGCATTGTATTGCATGGACAGAGGAGCCTGGGGGGCTACAGTCCCTGGGTCTGCAAAGAGTCAGCCACAACTGAGCGACTAACCCTTATTCTATTACCTTTCATTTCCCTCTTCTTCTTTTCTTTCTTTTCTTTCCTTTTTCTGTTCTTTTTTGTTTTCTGGCTGTAAAATACTTCCCTTGTCTAGACTTTCTACTTATTGCTACTTTAGCTTCCTTTTATTATAGATAAAATGAAAGACCTAGGAAGTTAGAGGAGAGGTTGAGGTCATGACTTCAAATGTAAAAGCAAACTTTTGGTCTGTATAATCTTTGCCAAGGCTGGGTCACCTGTGCCAGTCAGGTTGGCCAGTAAGTAAAGGGATTTTTCTAAGACTTTCAGGACAGCAGGATCTTTAAATAGATGTTTTCCAAACTGAAAAAAAGTTATTTCAAAGGTTAATTAAAAGATGTTCTAATCAGAGGATGTGGAATATCAGACTGCAAATGCCAAATTTTGCTAAATTTGGAGAGAAAGGAAACTAGTTAATAGTCAAAGTCTTGGAGTCTCTCATACCTAATTCCTTAATGCTTTGCAATGTTTGGATTTTCTTTTTACACAGATACAACCAAAGAATCTTTTTGGGAACACCTTACATTCAGCAAGGGAGAGAGGACTAAGACCAGAAGACTTCTGATACCTAGTACAAGAGGGAAGGGTACTCTGTAAGACGGCTGGCAAACTTCAGAAGAATGCTTGCAAAGGAAATTAGTAGCATATGTTTGACAAAGATTTAAAGTGTCACATTAAAGAGCTTTTAATGTGCTGTACCTTTGTCTTAGATGGTAAAGAATCTGCCTGCTATGTGAGTGGCATGGGTTAGGTCCCTGGGTCAGGAAGATCCCCTGGCAAAGGGAATGGCAACCCACTCCAGTATCCTTGCTTGGAGAATTCCATGCACAGAGGAACCCGGTGGGCTACATTCCATGGGGTTGCAAAGAGTCAAACAAGACTGACTAACACTTTCACCTCTAACATTATTTCTCAAATTACAAAATGTGGTTCTATTTTATTATGGAAGGATTTATTTCTTTATCACTACTCAAGTAAGTTTTATCTAAAAAGTTAAAATAGCTTTTAAATTGCAAGATCTCCTATGGGTCCCTCACTAAGAAAAGTATAGAGTATACCAGGTTTATCAATTTTATTGAAACACTGGATTCTTTTATTTATTGAAACACTGGATTGAAAAATTAGGCTTCCCTGTGGCTCAGTTGGTAAAGAATCCTCTTGCAATATGGGAGACCTGGGTTTGATTCCCTGGAGAAGGGAAAGGTTACCATAAACTGTATATTCCATGTGGTTATGAAGAGTCAGACATGACTGAGAAACTTTCATTCATTTCATTTTGGGTTCTTTTCAGAGGTATATCTACAAATATATGCTAGGACCAATGACTTCTTATAGTATGTGGTTAGGGAAATATAGTTTTAGAGACACTTTACAAATGACACTTGAACAGCAGGGGTTTGAACTGGGTCAATCCATGGTTGGTTTAATCCAGGGATGTAGAACCACGTGTGTGAAAGCATACCACTTCATATGCAGATTTGCAGATTTCTGACTCTGGGGAGGGTGGACACTCTTAACCCTTGGGTTGTTCAAAGGTCTAATATAGTTTCTTTGAACTTATGAACATATGCGATAGATGTGGAATTTGTGTTGAGGGTAAATATCAGTGGGTTTGGCAAAGAAGTTGTGGATTGAATGTATAACACTGTGGCAACACCCCCAGATGACTTACTTAACAGTAAGTGCTTATTTTTTCTCCCTTAACAAGTGCATTTCAAGTCAAAAGGCCATCATAGCCATTTAGAGACTCAGGCTGGGGGCGCTGCTATTACCTGAATTATTGTTGTTTAGTTTCCAAGTTGTATCTATCTCTGCAACCCCATGGACTGCAGCACACCAGGCTTCCTTGTCCTTCAGTATCTCTTGGAACTCCTTAAACTCATTTCCAAAGAGTCAGTGATACCATCCCACCATCTTATCCTGTCGCCCCTTTCTCATCCTGCCTTCAGTCTTTCCCAGCATCAGAGTCTTTTTTCCAATGAGTTGACTCTTTGCATCAGGTGGCCAAAGTACTAGAGCTTCAGCTTTAGCATCATTCCTTCCAAAGAAATCCCAGGGCTGATCTCCTTCAGAATGGACTGGTTGGATCTCCTTGCAGTCCAAGGGACTCTCAAGAGTCTTCTCCAACACCACAGTTCAGAAGTATCAATTCTTTGGTGCTCAGCCTTCTTCACAGTCCAACTCTCACATCCATACATGACCACAGGAAAAACCATAGCCTTGACTAGACGGACCTTAGTCAGCAAAGTAATGTCTCTGCTTTTGAATATGCTATCTAGGTTGGTCATAACTTTTCTTCCAAGGAGTAAGCGTCTGGAGAAGCTGGAAATCTTTGAGCAAACACTGAAAATGTATTCGCTCCACTCATGAAGAAAGTTGGAAGCTGGAACAAGCATAAAAAAGGGTTATGAGCATTCACCAGGTGCCTGAGGCAGGGAATGGATAATGAAGTGTTATACACCTGGCCTTGAGGCGTTCAAAGGCTTCCTTCTGACCACCTGTTTCTGAGAGCAAGGACTGTTGTTTCATAAGACTCCCTTTAGAGTTTCGCCAAAGCTATATTATGTCTTGGGCGATGGGAACTGTATTTTATGATTAAATACTTTAATGTTTATCTGAAATGGCTACATGCAAGTCTGCCTTATGCTCTATTTCCTGAAAATTATAAAGCTGTGCAGTTAGATAATAAACTTTGTCAGTTCACTAGAGGCTGTCCCTGAGTGTCCTTTTCAGAGTGCGATTCTCTGAGCCTTAGAAGCATCTTTTAATTTCATGGCTGCAGTCACCATCTGCAGTGATTCTGGAGCCCCCTCCCCCAAAATAAAGTCTGACACTGTTTCCACTGTTTCCCCATCATTTCCCATGAAGTGATGGGACTGGATGCCATGATCGTCGTTTTCTGAATGTTGAGCTTTAAGCCAACTTTTTCACTCTCCACTTTCACTTTTTCATCAAGAGGCTTTTGAGTTCCTCTTCGCTTTCTGCCATAAGGGTGGTGTCATCAGCATATCTGAGGTTATTGATATTTCTCCTGGCAATCTTGATTTCAGCTTGTGTTTCTTCCAGCCCAGCGTTTCTCACGATGTACTCTGCATAGAAGTTAAATAAACAGGGTGATAATATACAGCCTTGACGTACTCCTTTTCCTATTTGGAACCAGTCTGTTGTTCCATGTCCAGTTCTAACTGTTGCTTCCTGACCTGCATACAGATTTCTCAAGAGGCAAGTTAGGTGGTCTTGTACTCCCATCTCTTTCAGAATTTTCCACAGTTTATTGTGATCCACTCAGTCAAAGGCTTTGCCTGTTAACCATTAGAAAACTTTACAATAGTGATAATTTTGAGACCATGTGTTAAATATGATGAAGCTACAATATGGAAAAGTCAGAGTCCATCTCCTCACACACACTTCTTAGGCTGAAGTGAATGAGAAAGAAACTTTCATTTTATTAAATCACTGAAATGTTGAGGTTGTCTGGCATTGCAGCTAACATTACTTACCTTGATAGAAACCAAGGTCCAGACATGTGGCAACATGTTTAAAGTTCCACAGTGAAATAAGGGCATAGCAATTCAGTACCCAGTACATAGCAGTTCTTTCTACCCAATGATACTGCTCTATTTACAGAAGACTTCATTTTTTAATCTCTCTTATTATTAAAAACTAACTTGTAAAAGTTTCCTGTTGGTAAGTAATCATTTGTTTCATTTCATAACTTATCTCAGGTAAATGTAAAACTTCACTGTACCAACAAGACATTAAATCAAGTCATTATATCATAAAATTTCAGGGACAACTACTCCAAAACATTTAAACCAGCTCTGAAACAGCACATTCAGATAAATGAAGAGACATTTCTTAGATTTTCTACTTTTACCCAGCAATGGGAGAGGACAACCTGACATGACACAGTCAAAGGGTTCTAAAGTCTTAACAGTAAGAATTTTATGTAATTTAGATATTGCTCTCTCCTCCCTCACACCAATTTTTCTACTCTAAATTTAATTATTTGGATATTTCTTGCTTTAACAATCCCACAATGTAGGGCATGGTGTCTTTAAACACAGTCCTAAATAGAAACCCTAATAAATCACTGTTTGTTTTTTTTTAAATCAGAGCCTTGTGTATTGTATAAATTGGAATGGAAGATAAATGATTCTGCAGAGGGACATTCACCTAAATAGCTTTATCCTCAGTAACAATGACAGTCTCCTAGCTAGGCTGTAGGAATATAATGGAATCTCTGGGGAAGCTGGAAGGGCAATATGTCAGTAAAGTGAAGTCAGGCCTTTCCTATTCAATAGCCATGCCTAGACTAATCTTGACCAAGAGTCAAGGATTTCAAGAAGAAGACAAAGCCATGAAGACATTAAGAACCCTTTTGTTACTTCCTTTATTAAGGTAAAGCTAAGATTAGGATAGGGCTTCCCAGGTGGCTCAGTGGGTAAAGAATCCACTTGCAATGCAGGAGACACACATTTGATCCCTGGGTCAGGAAGATCCCTTGGAGGAGGGGGTATCAACCCCACTCAAGTATTCTTGCCTGGAAAACCCCCATGGACAGAGGAGCCTGGCCGGTTACAGTCCATAGAGTTGCAAAGAGTTGGACACGACTGAAGAGATGCAGCACAAACACACAAGACTAGGATAAATACCTGGACATTCATATCTACACAGGGTATATTCAGGAAGCAAAAGGCAAGAGTAAGGACACAAGTGGTCAGATTTTAGGATGGACACAGAGACAATAGACTTTAGGCCCAAGAGACTATGTAAAAGAGTGAGAAAGATACTCATGCTGACAGAACTTAGGACTTTAACTTTGAAAACTTAGATTCAAAACGACTTTACTATATTTACAAAGCCTATTTCTTCATATATATTATTGGAATGCAGAATTGTGTGTTATTGGAGTTTAGCTTCTGCAAACTCAAATGTAAGTGCCCAGAGAGGGAAACAATATCTCTCATACAGGAGTTTTGCTATCATTAATGGCAATGACTGTGTGTCGGGGGGACCTAAACTATTGTTGCTGCATTCTGTGTGCCACTCCGGTTCATCACTGTATTTCCAGTGTCTAAAATAATATGTGCCATGTAGGAGGCCATAAAATTTAGGGAAGGAATGCTACTGCTGCTGCTGCTGCTGCTGCTGAGTCGCTTCAGTCGTGTCCAACTCTGTGTGACCCCATAGACAGCAGGCCACCAGGCTCCGCTGTCCCTGGGATTCTCCAGGCAAGGAAAAAGTGGATGGAGGGAAATACAGAAGAAAAGAAAAAGGAATGAAGAAATAGTGAGCATCTTGCTGTATTGTGTCTTTGTTTTTGATATGGCATGATCCAAAAGAGAAGCCATCCATTTTACGAATCATGAGTAGAATAGAGTTGTGGATCACAACAAACTGTGAAAAATTCTTGAAGAGATAGGAATCCCAGACAACCTGACCTGCCTCCTGAGAAATATGTATGCAGATCAAGAAGCAACAGTTAGAACCAGACATGGAACAACAGACTGGTTCCAAATTTGGAAAGGAGTACATCAAGGCTGTATGCTGTCACCCTGCTTATTAATTTATATGCAGAGTACATCATGCGAAATCCCTGGCTGGAGGAAGCACAAACTGGAATCAAGATTTCCAGGAGAAATATCAATAACCTCAGATATGCAGATGACACCACCCTTGTGGCAGAAAGTAAAGAAAAACTAAAGAGCCTCTTGATGAAATTGAAAGAGGAGAATGAAGAAGCTGGTTTAAAACTCAACATTCAAAAAACTAAGATCATGGCATCTGGGCTCATCACTTCATGGAAAATAGATGGGCAAACAATGAAAACAGTGACAGACTTTATTTTCTTAGGCTCCAAAATCACTGCAGATGGTGACTGCAGCCATGAAATTAAAAGACATTTGCTCCTTGGAAGAATAGCTATGACCAACCTAGACAGTGTATTAAAAGAGCAGAGACATTACTTTTCCAACAAAAGTCCAACTAGTCAAAGCTACGGTTTTTCCAATAGTTATGTATGGATGTGAGAGTTGGACTATAAAGAAAGCTGAGTGAGAAAGAATTGATGCTTTTGAATTGTGGTGTTGGATAAGACACTCAAGAATCCCTTGGACTGCAAGGAGATCAAGCCAGTTAATCCTAAAGGAAATCAGTCCTGGATATTCATTGGAAGGACTGATGCTGAAGCTGAAACTCTAATACTTTGGCCACCTGATGCAAAGAACTGACTCATTGGAAAGACTCTGATGCTGGGAAAGATTGAAGGCAGGAGAAGGGGATGACAGAGGATACGATAGTTAGATGGCATCACCGACTCAATAGACATGAGTCTGACCAAGCTCCAGGAGTTGGTGATGAACAGGGAAGCCTGTCATGCTGCAGTCCATGGGATAGCAAAGAGTCAGACATGACTGAGCAACTGAGCTGAACTGAACTGAATCAAATAAGATGCAACTCTACTACAATAATAATCATAACAATGTGTGTAAAACCTAAATCATCAGGTTCATATAAGGACATAATAAGATTAAAATATAGAATGGTATTATGCATCATAATGGTATAGTGGGCAAGAATAAAGTCATAATAATTTGCATCATTATCTGATTTCACCTACTAGTATATGCTGTTGTATGGAACTCTGTTATATAACAAAACTGCTGTATATAGCTTCTGTAGCTACTTGGCAAAAGAAATTTCTGCAGTTGAAATACTGGAGATGATGATACCCCAAAGGACATAACCTAAATCATCAGGTTCATATAAGGACATAATAAGATTAAAATATAGAATGGTATTATGCATCATAATGGTATAGTGGGCAAGAATAAAGTCATAATAATTTGCATCATTATCTGATTTCACCTACTAGTATATGCTGTTGTATGGAACTCTGTTATATAACACAACTGCTGTATATAGCTTCTGTAGCTACTTGGCAAAAGAAATTTCTGCAGTTGAAATACTGGAGATGATGATACCCCAAAGGACAGGAAAATTAGCCAAGGAAGAAAATAACTGCTGTTCATTCCATCAACCAACTTAGCCTTGTAGCACTATTGACATTCCCATCTTGGCTCTGTGGGGCTTGTCAATGGAGATGCTCACAAACACTTCAAAGCTGTTGCTACCACTGTGAAGCTTGTAAGCATGTATTCATTACTATTTGTGAGATGGCTGATAATCTAATGACAACTCAGTTGGTCAGTCACTGCTAAAATCTTGTGGGCTTGGGGTGAAGGGAGCCACCTGTGTTTTCAGACTCACCTAAGTTCAAGCTCAGGTGCTTCACTTATTTATCATATGACTTGAACAGATCATTTAGACCCCTCTTTGTTTTTTCTTTCAAATTGCACATCATGCTCCTATGTATCTCAAACTTGAGAGGCACTAATAAGGGCTCTTCTGTTCTCATTCTAATGCTCATATTATAGTCCTGTTCTTGAATATGGCATCCCTCTGCCCCCAAATGATTAAGACAAAACCATAAGCATCATCCCTGATGCCTTTCTTACCTTTTATCACTACTAACATCCAAACATGACCAAGGTCTGCAGGTTTTTCATCAATAATATTTTTGGAAATATTTTCAACCACATGTCAGTAAAACTTTTTTGAACTTCAGGAGCTCCCTAACTTGGTTTACTTTCCTCTCGTACCCCTTGTCATGATAATTTTTGTAAACCTCAAATCAAAACATGCCACTACATTGCTCAAAGTCTTGCATTGACTTTGCCTTTCATCTCCATTAGTATAAAACTCAAATTCCCATACCATGTTCTACAGAAAGATAACCATCATCTTCCTCTGTGAGTTCATCTCCTATTCTTTCCTCACCTTTCACTACTATCCAGGTGGACTATTCTGTTCCTCGCACACATCAAGACCTTTTCCCAGCCAAAGTCTTTGCCATTGTTGTTCTTTCTTTTGTCTGCAATGGCCTCCTGGGCATTTGTCAACCCTCACCCTCCAGGGCTCAGTCACCTCCCCAGGAAAGTTTTCCCTGACAACCTTCACTAAAAGTCTGCTTCTCCTTGTTGATCTCAGTAATCCCAATATTTCCAGAAAGTATCCCATTTTATGATTACAATGTTTATCTATTTAATAATTTTCTTATACAGTAGGAAGTAACTTTCATATGATCAGAGAACTTGCCATGTTTCCATGCTAGTATATGACACAGAATGTGCTCAATAAATATTTTTGATCAATAGAATGAACAGCGTAAGAGATAGGAAAGGGAAGCTGGCTAAGTCATATGCGTTGAAGGCCGGGATTCTCAAAGGTAACTTTAACTATATATAATCCTAGAACCTATCTTGTAAATTAGATACAATTCTACTGCAATATTTTCTGTGTAACCTAAGTTATTGCACTTATAGAATCTCAATGAGATTAAAATGTATAATGTAGTATCCCAATCTTCATTGCAGCACTGTTTATAATAGCCAGGACATGGAAGCAACCTAGATGCCCATCGGCAGACAAATGGATAATAAAGCTGTGGTATATATACACAATGGAATATTACGCAGCCATTAAAAAGAATACGTTTGAATCAGTGCTAAAGAGGTGGATGAAACTGGAGCTTCTTTTTTGTACAGTTCTTCTGTGTATTCTTGCCACCTCTTCTTAATATCTTCTGCTTCTGTTAGGTCCATACCATTTTTGTCATTTATCGAGCCCATCTTTGCATGAAATGTTCCCTTGGTATCTCTAATTTTCTTGAAGAGATCTCTAGTCTTTCCCATTCTGTTCTTTTCCTCTATTTCTTTGCTTGATCACTGAAGAAGGCTTTCTTATCTCTTCTTGCTATTCTCTGGAACTCTGCATTCAGATGCTTATATCTTTCCTTTTCTCCTTTGCTTTTCATCTCTCTTCTTTTCACAGCTATTTGTAAGGCCTCCCCAGACAGCCATTTTGCTTGTTTGCATTTCTTTTCCATGGGGATGGTCTTGATCCTTGTCTTCTGTGCAGTGTCAGGAACCTCCATTCATAGTTCATCAGGCACTCTATCTATCAGATCTAGGCCCTTAAATCTATTTCTCACTTCCACTGTATAATCATAAGGGATCTGATTTAGGTCATACCTGAATGGTCTAGCGGTTTTCTCTACTTTCCAAAATTTGAGTCTGAATTTGGTAATAAGGAGTTCATAATCTGAGCCACAGTCAGCTTCTTGTCTTGGTTTTTGGACTGTATAGAGCTTCTCCATCTTTTGCTGCATAGAATATAATTAATCTGATTTCCTTGTTGACCATCTCGTGATGTCTATGTGTAGAGTCTTCTCTTGTGTTGTTGGAAGAGGGTGTTTGCTATGACCAGTGCATTTTCTTGGCAAAACTCTGTAGCCTTTGCCCTGTTTCATTCCATATTCCAAGGCCAAATTTGCCTGTTACTCCAGGTGTTTCTTGACTTCCTACTTTCCAGTCCCCTATAATTAAAAGGATATCTTTTGAGGGTGTTAGTTCTAAAAGGTCTTGTAAGTCCTCACAGAACCGTTCAACTTCAGTTTCTTCAGCAGTTACTGGTTGGGGCATAAACTTGGATAACTTTGATATTGAATGGTTTGCCTTGGAAATGAACAGAGATCGTTTTGAGGGTTTTTGAGATTGCACCCAAGTACTACATTTTGGACCCTTCTATTGACCATAATGGCTACTCCATTTCTTCTGAGGGATTCCTGCCTTCAGTAGTAGATATAATGGTCATCTGAGTTAAATTCACCCATTCCAGTCCATTTTAGTTCGCTGATTCCCAGAATGTCGACGTTCACCCTTGCCATCTCCTGTTTGACTACTTCCAATTTGCCTTGATTCATGGGCCTGACATTCTAGGTTCCTATTCAATATTACTCTTTACAGCATCAGACCTTGCTTCTATCACCAGTCACATCCACAGCTAAGTACTGTTTTGCTTTAGCTACATCCCTTTATTCTTTCTGGAGTTATTTCTCCTCTGACCTCCAGTAGCGTGTTGGGCACCTACTGACCTGGGGAGTTCCTCTTTCAGTATCCTGTCATTTTGCCTCTTCATACTGTTCATGGAGTTCTCAAGGCAAGAATATTGAAGTGTTCTGCCATTCCCTTCTCCAGTGGCCCATTCTGTCAGACCTCTCTACCATGACCCACTCGTCTTGGGTTGCCCCACAGGCATGGCTTAGTTTCATTGAATTAGACAAAGCTGTGTTCCTAGTGTGATTAGATTGACTAGTTTTCTGTGAGTATGGTTTCAGTGTGTCTGCCCTCTGATGCCTTCTTACAACACCCACCACCTTACTCTGGTTTCTCTTACCTTGGACGTGAGGTGTCCCTTCACTGCTGCTCCAGCAAAGCACAGCCGCTGCTCCCTTATCCAGTGGGTATCTCCTCCCACTGCCCTTCCTGACCTTCAACGTGGCATGACTCCTCTAGGCCCTCCTGCGCCTGCACAGCCACCACTCCTTGGATGTGGGGTTGCTCCTCCCGGCTGCTGCCCCTGGCCTCAGATGCAGGATATCTCCTCTTGGCCATCGCCCCTGACCTCAGACGTGGGGTATCTCCTCTTGGCTGTCATCCCTGACCTTGATGCGAGGTAGCTCCTCTCGGCCGTTCCTGTGCCATCACAGCCTGGCCCTCTAGGCCGCTGTCCTGACCTCGTGGGGTAGCTCTCACCACGCTTAGTGCACTGGGCAATGTTTAGCATGATGCTAAAGCAATCAAGCCTATGTAGTACTGGCCTAAGGATAGGTATTGGAGAAGGAAATGGCAACCCACTCCAGTATTCCTGCCTGGAGAATCCCAGGGATGGAGAAGCTTGGTAGGCTACAGTCCATGGGGTTGCAAAGAGACAGACATGACTGAGCAACTTCACTTCACTTCACTTCACTTCAAGGATAGGTATATAGTTCAATGAGATGAAAAGAAAGACCCGAAGTAAATATACACCTAAATGGAATATAGATACCCTCAAAATTCGATAAAGTTTTGAAAGTCTTTGTAATAAGTGGTGCTAAAGTAACTGACTAAATAAGAAGAAAAATCTTAACCTCATAATCTCATAATTGTGTATATCCTAGAATATACATTATTTAATCAAGATGTGTCCTGAACTTACATGTACGAGTTAGAACAGTAATACTTCTAATAGAAAAATAAAGATAAAAGTAAGTTAGTATCTTGGAAGCCATGAGAGTAGGAAAGGATTTTGCAATTAATACATGAAAAAGCATAAACCATAAAAAAGGATTAAGTGGAATTTAGACCTAAATTAGAATTAACATTAAAAACTTCTACTCATTAAAGACACTGTTAAGAAATGTAAAAGGGAGAAAATGTGTCCTGTTACCACATATGACAAAGTCCCTGTATGTGGAATATGTATAGAATGTCCATAAATCAATAATACAAAAATAAATATTTCCATTAAAAATTGAGAAAGGCTTGAGTTGACACTTTAATGAAACTAATGAGGGGCTAAGAAGAATGTGAAAAGATGCTGACATTATTAATCATAATGGAAATGCAAATTAATATCATAGTGGCATATATTTTCATATCTTTAAGAATGACTAAAATGAAAAAGACTGACAAAACCAAATATTGGCAAGGATTTGGAGCACCTAGAACTCACACATTATTAATGGGAGTGTAAAGTGGACCATCTATTTGGAAAACTGTTTGCAGTTTCTTACATAGGTAAGCATGTTTAGGATACAATAAAACTATTTCCAGGTACTTACTCAAGAAAAAAAATGAAAGCATCTGTCTAAAAAATGACTTGTGCAAGCTTATTTATAGTCATTAAGTCAGGAAGAACCCAAATTACTATAAACAGGTGAACAAAGAATGTATAAAACATATTCATGAACAGTACACTATTGAACAATACAATAAATGAACTACTGACATATGCAAATCATGGATAAGCTTCAAATCATTATTCTGAGCAAAAAGATATCCATATACCTAAAATAAGGAACATATACTTTATATCTTCAATTAAATTATACTCTGCAATATGTAAAACTAATCTATAGTGAAAGAATATGTGCTGCTGCTGCTAAGTCACTTCAGTCGTGTCCGACTCTGTGTGACCCCAGAGACGGCAGCCCACCAGGCTCCCCCGTCCCTGGGATTCTCCAGGCAAGAATACTGGAGTGGGTTGCCATTTCCTTCTGCAATGCATAAAAGTGGAAAGTGAAA
>SJYC01068481.1:41-12051 GCA_006408675.1 Madoqua kirkii | reverse complement strand
AATAAACCAATAATAACATTTTAATGGATTATTTTTAAAATGTTAAAACTGGGGAAGAGGGCATGACTTAAATGATTGCTTTCATTTATCATTTTACTTAAATTATAAACAAAGCAATAGTACAAGAAGATTCATGTAGAGAAATCGGAAAAATGAGAAAAGTTTCTTTTTAAGAACAGAAAATATTATTGTTTATACCAAAACTGTAAGAGAAGATAGAAACTTCAAATCAATGAAACTGTTTATTTCTTGTCTTGATATACAAAATCAAGAGCATTCTAGATCATCAATGCTGCTGCCAAGTCACTTCAGTCATGTCCAACTTTGTGCGACCCCAGAGATGGCAGCCCACCAGGTTCCCCCGTCCCCCGTTCTTTCTCCAGGAAAGAACACTGGAGTGGGTTGCCATTTCCTTCTCCAGTGCATGAAAGTGAAGTCGCTCAGTCGTGTTCGACTCCTAGTGACCCCATGGACTTCAGCCTACCAGGCTCCTCCGTCCATGGGATTTTCCAGGCAAGAGTACTGGAGTGGGGTGCCATTGCCTTCTCGAGTAAGAATCATCTAATGAGTGTAATAAAAGTATATCATTTTAGTCATAGTAGAAGTCAACATTATAATGTACTTAGATATAAAAATGAAGTAAACTAACCTGTGAACAACACAGAAAAAATATTGGATGTATTGGTATACTATAGTAGTGACTGATGCTCTGCACCTTCCTATTGCATAGTCTTTGCCTGGTAACTTTGTTGTTCCCTCCTTTAAAGGAATAGTGTCTACTTTCGTGCCTGTTTGATTCTCAGCTTGGCCAGGAGACTGCTTTGGTGAAGAGGATGAGGCAGAAATGACAGTATGCTGGTCCTAAACCCATGATTTTAGAGGATTTGCATGTTTTTGGTATTCTTTTGAATGTGTGCTTTTGTTATTGGAAGAATATGCTTGTTGGTTCCTGGAAGGAGGATAAGATACATGTCAAACAGATGCTCCAACTAACAGAATTCCAGCTGTTCATTATATAAATATACAATAATTTATTTATCTTTGCATTGTGATAGACATTTGGGTATGTTCATTTCCTAACCCCTACTCTGGGAACAATGTTTTCTACGATTAGAACTTCAGGTTCTGTGAACTTTTGTGTACAAGTTTTCCTGTGGATGTATTTTCAAAGGTATCTTATTTAGATTTTAATTATTATTTCCCTGACGGCTTAGGGTGTTGAGTACATTTTTGTGTAGTTTTTTTGGATATGTGTATATAAAGATTTTGCTTATTATTTTTATTGGATTTCTTAGCTTCTCTTTAAATAGTTGTAAGCTTTCTCTTGTAAGATACATGTATTCTGAATATTTTCTTACAGTCATTCATTTGCCTTTAAATTTGCATTCATTGTCTTAATGGTTTCTTTCAAAGAGTAAAAAGTATTAGTTTTCATGAAACATACAAATAATTTTCTTTCCTAGTTATTTTGTGCGTGTGAACTTCTTAGAAAGTTTGGCTTCTCAACAGGTTATGATTCTATTGTATCTTTTCTTCTAGAAGGTTTATAATTTTTTTTTTCCCTGCTATGTTTAGGTTCAAACATGTTTTGCTTAGATCATCTCTTCCTGTGCTTCCACTCAAATTCACTTCCAGACAGAGAGCTGGAGATGCTGTGGGATATATTATTTGTTTCACTTTTCTCAGGGATGGGAGACTTGTACTGGTTGTTGTTTGTGGTCTATAAACACATTCATCAAGTATTTTAACATTATCCAAAGAGACTATGCCTAGATCTCGTTACTCCATCATGATTAGAAGTGGAAGTCTGCATTTATTTTTTAACATATCTCTCTTACTTGTATCTGCTTAATAATTATCTAGTTCTTATAAAACCTTCTTTTCCTCATTGTGAAATATTATCAAAAGAATGACTTATTTTTCTCAAATAATACAGACAGGTGAATAATTGTGTTCTTATTAGTTTTCCTATTACATTCAATGATACATCAAATAATAAAGTTCCCTTGGGACACATTTATAAATTACTAAGGAATATTCATCGACACCCCATGGAGCAACATAGGTTTGTAAATCACTCTGTAACTTAAGTCTCATCCTTTTTTTTTTTCCCTCTCAACTGACTCTGTTCCCTTAATGATAACATTAACTCAAATTATTTCTGTTTTTTGATTGAAATTAGATGAAATTTTAGCACTTTTTAGCATTTTATTTCAGCATTTTTATTCAACTCTAAATCATCCATCCAGGTGGCATACCCTTTTAATTGTCTTTACACATGGTGTTTAAATTAAACCTCACCAAGAAAACCAAAATCCTATATGATACGTAATAATGACTACTGTGCAAATGTAGACAAGACTTTCAGAGGTTAAGTGATTGGCTCAAGTTCACAGAGCTCTTCAGTAACTGAGGTAGGATTTATACAAAGGATTCTAATTCCGAGACTTTACTCTTTAACAATTTAAAAGGAAGCTTCCATGTCAAGCATATCTAATTAAAAATGCCTACTCTGCCATTCAATAGACAGAGGACCCTGAACAAAATATATGTATTTATTAATTCAGTTTCCACTCCTGCAAAAGAGACAGTAACATTGTTAGCCTTCAGGGTTATTTTCAGGATTAATAAAATAACATTAATGGAAGTGTCTAGTAGTTCTTTTTTTTTTTTTTTTTTTAGGCACACTGTAGGCACTTGATTAAAATACTGTTGTACTGAAAATCTATTTCTCAAGTCTACTTTCCCCTCTTTTGCTCCTAACTCTGGAAGCCTGATATCCCTTAAAGAAACAAAACTAAAACCAAAATCCAACCAACCAACCAAACATAAAAATAGTACTTGAGTTAGCGATGTTGTAAACCTTTAGGAGATCGGATGGAGACAGGCAAGTGAGCCTGGATATTTATTCCATTCCCTTGTTTCTCCTGGTGGAGCTAGCTCCTTAGTGATTTTAGAAATAGCTCCTTAGTGATTTTCTCCTCTGCTCCAGGAACCTCTTAGGAAATTCTTGGTGCCCTGGGTTCTTGCACCATCCCCATCAGTTTCCATTCATAGTCACTCATTTGTAATTAGCCCCTTTGAGGTTTCCACTGTTTCCTACTAGGTTCAAAACTGACATTTTTGATTTTTCTTATCTTAAATTACATTCCTTTCATGTTTCAAAGTTTTGAATAAACTTATGTCATGACAATTAATTTAATATTCAGATTCCTTACTTGTAAAATTAGAAGTGGTTAAAATTCTAGTTACTAGAATTATTGTTATGATGAAAGATAATGCATACAAAATATGTTTTCCTATTTAAAACTTACATTAGTTTCACCTTTGTAGTAAGTCTGACATCTCTTATCAATGATTTATAATTTTGCATGTTTATGTGTGTGCAGCTTACACATGTCTGTATATATATGCATATGTATGCTGCTGCTGCTGCTAAGTCACTTCAGTTGTGTTTGACTCTGTGCAACCCCATAGATGGCAGCCCACGAGGCTCCCCCATCCCTGGGATTCTCCAGGCAAGAACACTGGAGTGAGTGCCATTTCCTTCTAAAATGCATAAAAGTGAAAAGTGAAAGGTGAAAGTGAAGTCGCTCAGTCGTGTCCTACATTTTTATACATACATGCTTGTATGCATATACCTATCTAACTATTGAAAGAGAAAGAGAGTGAGAGAATTCCTTGCAGACTCCTAACAACTGTCTTTAATCAAATAGTTCAGTGTAGTAGTTAACTTTGGAAATTAGTCCTTACTTCTATTCTTAATCAGATAAGAAAAACAAATGCAAGAAAATCATATCATCCCTATATCCTTATTTCAGCATGAAACCATGGAAAATACCGATGATTATTTTTTTAAAATGAGTTAGTACCACTGAAGCAAGCTACCACTGAAGTAATACAAATTAGTTGTACACTTTTCGCTTTTATTTGATATTATAAAATCGTATCAACATATCCTTTATCATTAAAACATGCTAGAGGACTCTATTATAATACATTAGAAGTGACTCCGTTTTTTTTTTTTTTTTGGTGAAACTTTCAATTGCCATGATAAAACTTTGCTGTCATTTGTAAGAGATCAGCACCCTCTTCTGGTTCTCTAATAAAATTGTTGCTCAAATCCTGGTACCTCCAGCTGATTCCTTTTCTCTTTATATTGTTTCCTTTTGCAATCAGAGGTATTTGATGAAATTTTGTGCATTTTGCTCTGTCTTATTCTTTTCTACAGCAGTATAATAGATAGCCACAACTCCTAAACAATTTCCACTTTTTGTTCTGAATCGTATTAATTTTTCTCTAGGGCACAGTATAAAAGATTGTCTTTTAATGTTTTTATTCTTTAGGTTAGGGAAACATGTTTCAAGTATTAGATTCTGAGCAAGAACCTAATACTTCCTTTCTACTAGTTTGAAAGAGAAAAAAGAAAGAAGACGGCAAAAGAAGCAAAGTTTGCTAAATTTAGCAACTTAGGGTAGTTTCCATTACGTGGATGATATAATAGGAGGATATTAAGAACTTGCCTTTACTCTGTCTCTTTGACACACACACACACACACACACACACACACACACACAATCGGATGCTTATTTATTTTTAACCACTGAATTGTTCACCTATTTAACTCTGTATGTTTTTTTGTCCATGATAACCCTGAGTACAAATTTCTCCTTTGGCAATTAAAGAAAAATGAAAGAACACAAACAGAAAGCAAACAAAGAAAAACATAGGTTGAGAGAACTGTATCTTTAAAAATAAGGAAACGTTTATCTACGTTGTCATTTCTAGAATAGCCACAGACTCCTCAGTCTTTGGAGCTGATCAAGAGTCAAGAATCACAGCCAGTTTTGACATGATCAGTATGTGCTGTCAAAACATTGCCAAGTAGGAGTCAGGAATTACAATTTCAGCCAGATAGCTTTTGAACACTAGCAGTCCACATGGGAGGCTCACTTTATTTTAATGTTTAATTAAATTTATTTTAATGTTTCTGGTCAAGCCAGAAACAAATGTAATTTGTACCTTTTGCTATTAGAACCTAGAATTTAGACTGTTACATCAGCAATGTCTGTTTCTATGCAAGTGAAGTGATCTTACAATTCAGCATAGAAAATGTTGTCAGATTAGTTCTACCCAACAGAATTATCACTTGTAACAAAGCGTCAGATAGTTGTTCGTTTTTACCTTTCTCATTGTTCATATAAACAAAATACTAGTGCTAGCCAAACCTATATAGGCAAGATGGGAGAGAGATTTATCTGCTATAGAATTTTAGGCAATATTGGATAAAAACTCAATTTTTAAAAGAATTTATTTATTCTTTTTTTTTACTGAAGGATAATTGCTTTACAGGATTTTGTTGTTTTCTGTAAAATCTCAACATGAATCAGCCATAGGTATACATATATCCCCTCTCTTTTGAAACTGCCTCCCATATCCCTCCCCATCTCACTCCTCTAGGTTGATATAGAGCCCCTGTTTGAGTTTCCTGAGCCATACAGCAAACTCTCATTGGCTATCTATTTTACATATGGTAGTGTAAGTTTCCATGTCACTCTTTCCGTACTTCTTACCCTCTCCCCATGTCCATGAGTCTATTCTCTATGTCTGTTTCTCCATTGCTGCCCTGAAAATAAATTCTTCAGTACCATTTTTCTAGATTCCTTATACATGCCTTAGAATATATTTCTTTTTTTTCTGACTTACTTCACTTTGTATAATAAGTTCTAGGTTCATCCACCTCTTTAGAACTGACTCAAATGTGTTCCTTTTTAGTTCAGTTCAGTTCAGTCGCTCAGTCGTGTCCGACTCTTTGCGACACCATGAATCGCAGCACACCAGGCCTCCCTGTCCATCACCAACTCCTGGAGTTCACTCAAACTCATGTCCATCGAGTCGGTGATGCCATCCAGCCATCTCATCCTCTGTCGTCCCCTTCTCCTGCCCCCAACCCCTCCCATCACCAGAGTCTTTTCCAGTGAGTCAACTCTTCGCATGAGGTGGCCAAAGTACTGGAGTTTCCACTTTAGCATCATTCCTTCCTCTTTATTACTGAGTAATATTTCATTGTGTATGTGTACCACAACTTCTTTATCCATTCATCTGTAGATTCATCTGTCAATTAAAAATTCAATTTTTAATTGAAAAATAAGGAAGTTCAGTGTTGGTATTTTCCCTCCACCAGTATTTTTAGGTATCTGGGTAGAACCAATATTGATGAAACCACTGAATACTGATTGATTCTTTCAGAATAAAGAATTGAGATAATCAGCCTGATCACTCAGATCTAAAGGGAGGATTTTTCAGAAATAGAACTGAACTGGGATTACCTTGTTTTAGTCCCACTGTAAACCAAGATTGTAAATGGGTCTTGTCTCCTCATTTTATTTAGCAGAAAAGCATTGTTGAAAGTCACTGTGTAAGAAACAAGAATGAAACTTCAATATTTTAAGGAAGTATTTAAGGTTAAAAAAAACCAGGGTTTGCTTCAGTTTAGCTCAGTCGTGTCCTACTCTTTGCAACTCCATGAATCACAGCATGCCAGGCCTCCCTGTCCATCACCAACTCCTGGAGTTTACCCAAACCCATGTCCATTAAGTCAGTGATGCCAACCATCTAATCCTCTGTCGTCCCCTTCTCCTCCTGCCCTCAATTTTCCCCAGAAATCAAGGTCTTTTCAAATGAGTCAGCTCTTCACATTAGGTGGCCAAAGTATTGGAGTTTCAGCTTAGACATTAAAAACCTGGCTGTGAGAATCAGAAACAGGAGTGGCAATAGATGGCACTAGAAGATCGTAAGTCTCAGAGGCAAAGTGATTTTCATTTTCTCCTTCAATCCCCAAAATACACATGAAGGGAAGACTGTCGGGGAGTTGGGGGACAGAGGGGAGCAGAGGTGGGGCAGGGGGCCACGGCAGGAGAGCCACAGCTGCCTTGATAAGGATGCTAATTCCCTTGTTTACTTTTCCTGGACAGAATCCTGTCATATGTTGAGGGGCGGGGAGCAAATGGCTGCTGACTACAAAGATTCTGCCCCAGGCACAACATGAACTGCCCTGTTTAGTCCCAAGCAAAAATGGATAAAGGAAGTTCCACCTTTTATCAGCATTTCCACTGTTTTACTAGCAGCTGCTGCTTTAGAGAAAACTCAGTGAATGTTTGTCATGAAAATAATTATTACCTTTCTTCATAGACAAATCATCCATGATCACTTAAAATACACATTTAAGAAATTATTTTCTCAACACAGCTGACACAAAGACATGAAAGGATTTTTTTTTCTTTCTTTCTCTGAAATAGAGTCTAGTCTGCAGCAATGGATTTATTTTATTTATCTTTATTTTGTAAACCCTTCAAGGCTGAGCCCTGCCTGCACAAAACTTGCCCCAGCTTGAGGAGCCCAGAGCCAGGGCTCATCTCTAACAGGTGCAGCTTTTGCAGCACATTCTAGCCCTGCTCTCCCCACAGCTCTCCCAACCCCCTTCACATGACCAGCCTTTAAGCCAACAGAAGATGCTCCTGACATTGTTTTTCAAGGTTATAAAAACTACTTCCAGGTCCAGGAGTAGGGAATGATATGTGGATGTTTGGAGAAAAATCAGTGACATTCTTTCTCCCCCCAGCTAGTTACTGAGAAGGATATATACATATATATATATATATTTTAAAGCTCAGAATTTTGTACAAATATATACAAAGAGGTATCATGTTTCAATGTTGTATTCTCAATGGCAAGAAACTGTTTAAAAATCATCAGTTTCTGAAGATAAATTTTTATTAAATCTGGACTCAGAATATTTTTTAAAAGGTTTAATGGCTCAGAGAAATAGCACAGACTATTTTAGCTTTCTTTTCTTTCTAATAGGATGGATGTATTTTGTTTTTTCTCTTCCTTTATCAGTGACCAAGGACAGACCTAACATATTAGATCATATGTAACACATGTGATGTTAAAGAATTTGCATTACCAGAGATCATTCTTAGATAATTTTCACAGAAGTCCTAGATGTGAACTGGAGGCACCCTTGTCTTCCTTCCCATCCTCCTTCCTCCATCCCTTCCTCTTTCTCTTTTCTTTCTTTCTTTTCTTTTTCTTTTTTCCCTCTTTCCTTTGCTCTTTTCTCCTTGCCTCCCTCCCATTTCTTTCTTTCCTTCCTTCCTTTCTCTCTCTTTTTTCTTGTGTACAGTTCACAAGCATTTTGGATTCTTATTCTGTTCTTGAAGATTTTTCCTCAATGTGTCTTTTAAACTCCCCAGTTGTATCTATATATAGAGAAAATACCTCATGTTTGAGATAAACAATGAAATTGGGAAGTTTTCTGCCCATTGTTCAAGTTGGTCTATTCAAGGACAAGTGTGTAAAGATAATATTATATAAGACATCGTAACTGAAATGAATTCACCTTAGCACATCAAATGAAGTTAATTATGCATTAATCTGTGAAGAAATTGAGTGCAACTAAAAATTGATTTGAGTTATCATTAAAGTGTTAATTTGAGTACTCTGCCTCTGGACTTTCACTTACATAGCAACATTACCTGAGATTTTTTTTCACAGATGGATGCACATATCGGATTTCCTATTGATAATTTTTCTAGTCCAGTGACTATGGAATTTAAAGTATTGAATCTCAGTTTTTCATGTAATAGAATTATGTGGACAGAAGGCTAGATACTGTTTTAACTAGTAGCCATAGAAAAAATGAGCTGTTCAGAGATGTAGAGACATTAAGCTACTTTTGAATGACTAGAGAAAGGATAATATGATAATCCTTCTCCTTTGTCTATTAAAAATATCTAACATTTTGTCTCCCAGGTTTCTCCAGGAAAATCATGTTTTTGTAATGGCAGTAGCCAGGGGCCCCTTAGTGTCACTTAGTAAATTCTGAGGATTACATTTCCTTGCATTCAATTAGATTTCCTCTTGCAGTATCATATGTATTAGAGAGATTTTAAAAAATATTGACCCATTAATAAAGGAATTTGGAGAAGGTGATGGCACCCCACTCCAGTATTCTTGCCTGGAAAATCTCCTGGATAGAGGAGCCTGGTGGGCTGCAGTCCATGGGATCGCTAAAGTTGGACATGACTGAGTGACTTCACTTTCACTTTTCACTTTCATGCATTGGAGAAGGAAATGGCAACCCACTCTGGTGTTCTTGCCTGAAGAATCCCAGGGATGGGGGAGCCTGGTGGGCTGCTGTCTATGGGGTCGCACAGAGTCGGACATGACTGAAGCGACTTAGCAGCAACAACAACAATAAAGGAGTTTAAAAGATTCCTGATAAGATTTATAGGCTCAGATCCAGGAAGTTTTAAGCGTACCATAATAAAAATCTATCCCGGGACAGATTTAGTGGTGTACATCAGTAATTGTCAAGGTTTTTACTCCTTATTCACGTACTTTTCCTGAGGGTCCTGTATGCCATATCTACTCATCCTAGTAAACATATTAGAGGCAGATGTAATTATTAACACCTTCTGGTTACTAAGAAAAATGATCTATCATCAAGACAAGATATCAAACCTCAATTCAAATTCTTCCCATCTCTATCTATGAAACACGTTCCTTATCATATCTCTCTCTGAAAAATAAATTTTCACCTAGTTCTGAGTTTGAGTGCTTATGTTGGAAAGATATGGGCATGGATATTGGAAGAGGAAGAAGACAGAAGAACAGCAACTAGACATCATAATTTAAAGTTGCAAAAATGAAGCAAGTGTTTGTAGAATAGCCAGTAGAAAGAATGTGTACAAAGTTATTCATGAGGGGAAGAGAGGTTTGACATGCGGCTGGACTAGAAGGTAAGAGATGGATTATGCAGGTCCTTAGGGAGCATGCTTAGGATTTTTATGTTTCTGTGTAAACATATGAGCTTCTATTTATCGGTAGATTTTAAGCATGAAATTATGATGACTAGGCTGAATTTTAAATTATTTTTATTTGGAATATGGAGTATTATTTGATAGGGGGCAGGGTAATTTCATGACAGGCAGTTATGGCAATACCACAGAAATGCAGATAAAAAGTATTTGTAATTGAACTAGTTGATGGTTACAAAAATGAAGACAAAAAGTTATATAAAAGATAAATAGACAAATGTCAAGGGAAGGAGATCATAACAAGATGCACGTTATGATTATGTGCGTGTTGTGTACTGAACTAAATTAAGGCATCTAGGTAAAGAAGTTGAGTGAGTTGCTGAGTATCTGGCCCATATGTTAGCATTAAAGCCTGGAGTGGAGATGTAAATTTAGAAGACAGTGTCATACTGGTGATCATTTAAACCATCAGTGTTTACCAGGATATTGACTGGGATAATTATGATAATGTTATGTTGTATAAAAAGGGAAATAAGTATTTTGATGTACAATTTACCATGAGCTTTGTAAGAGGTAAGAATAATGGATCGACAGCTCAACTGAGAGTCAAAGGTGAGGCAGATGAGACTAGAGCTTACATGAGGAAGCAGCCCCTAAATCCCAAGAACTGGAGCCCTGGTGGGAAGTGGCCAGCCGAGGGTCTGCTCTCTGCAGAGCACGTGAATGGAAGGGGCTGTGGTGTGCTGTTCTTCTGTGCTCTGTGCTCCTCCCCGGCCAGCGTGATCATGAACCACTGACCATGTGGTACATGCTCAGCACCAAGAGCAGCACCAAAATTGCTATCCAGGTATGACGGGCATCCTCAAGGATTATACTACAGCAAATTAAGCTGTCAGTTTATTTGTATATTGCCTGTCTCTTTCTTCTAAAATACTTAATTTCCCCAAACAAAGGCTAACACAGTTGTGTATCTAGCACCTATATTCTTGTCTGTCACAAATTGATAAATGTCTGTTAAATTAATGAATACAAATCATTTACAAAACACCCACATGTTTCAGCATCTCTATTTTTCCCTCTGAAAACTTTGAGAAAGTTTTGGCTCAGTTCTCCATTGCAGGTTGCTTGGATCTCTATATTACTGTGATCCCAGCCGCAGAGTCGAATACTGGAACCTGATCTACATAGGGACCTGCAGCAGTTACTTTTTGCACTCAGTGAGTTCTCATGGAGTATTTATTTTAAATGAAAACTCTTTTCTCAGCTATTCCCCCACGTAGTCAAGACCCTCAAAATATAATGCAATGCATCTCAATAGACATTTTACATTTTCTTGTGGTAACGATTCCCCATAGTAGTTTGCTAATGCTGCTGCTAAGTCGCTTCAGTTGTGTCCGACTCTGTGCGACCCCATAGGCAGCAGCCCACCAGGCTCCCCTGTCCCTGGGATTCTCCAGGCAAGAACACCAGAGTGGGTTGCCATTTCTTTCTCCAATGCATGAAAGTGAAAAGTGGAAGTGAAGTCACTCAGTTGTGTCTGACTTCACGACCCCAGGGACTACAGCCTACCAGGATCCTCCATCCATGGGATTTTCCAGGCAAGAGTACTGGAGTGGGTTGCTGTTGTCTTCTCCCCATAGTAGTTTAGAAAGACACAAAACTACTGTGTCTTTGAGAAGTGACCTTATCATATTTCACAATGAAAATGTCACTTACATACACTGAAATACAAGAGACAGCCTTGTCAGTGGATTCATATCTGTTTCTACACTTACTGTTGGGAGATACTGTATCCATAGGTCAATCATACATTTCTGGACATCTAGGCCTATATTTTCAAGGATATTTCTATAAATAGAGCAGAGGGCAGGATTTGTTGTCCTTTCAGTATAATAAAAATATCATCCCTCTTTGGAGAAAGATAGGACAGTTTTCTTTTCTGCCCGTTATGAAAGACTGAAGTTTCATTAATTCAAGATTTCTCAGCTGTGACACAAATCCGCTGAGTGCACTAGATCCACCTGAATTCACTATCAATTGGTAACTGTCAATGTAAAAAGTGTATCCACATTTTGGAATTTATGTCTTCTTGATTAAATGAACTGTTTATCATTATTAAAGTTCTCTCATCTTTGTATGATTTTGTAAAAAACTGTATTATAGTATACAGTTCATCTGACATTAATAC
>SJYC01068479.1:0-10740 GCA_006408675.1 Madoqua kirkii | reverse complement strand
TTGTCCTCCTTTATTTTTCCTTGTCTATGTTTGTGTTTTTATAATTAGTCTTAGAAAGAGACATTTCTTAGATACTTAAGATGAATATTCTGAAAAATGTTTGCTAGAGTGATAAGAAAAAGCATAATTTTATAACTTTTTTCCAACTATGTAGATGTAAAATCTTTCCAAAGGAAGAGAATTATTATTCTTTGCAGTAGCAAAATAATTTTCTCAGAAAAGAAAGTATTTTATCCACAGACAAACTAGCCTTTGCATAATCCTTTGACACAGGCACTCTGAAGGGAGGGAAGAGCCATACTACAATCTGAAGGTGGCATCCACTTGCATAATGGCTGAGCATCTCCTCCTTACCATGGTAACTGACAGACCTTTAGCTAGATTAACAAAGAAAAAAGGGTGAACACTCAAATAAATAAAATAAAAGATGAAAGAAGGAACATTACAATTTATGCCTTAGAAATAAAAGGAATCATAAGGTCAAACCAATCAATCCTAAAGGAAATCAACCCTGAATATTCATTGGAAGGACTGATACTGAAACTGAAACTCCAATACTTTGGCCACCTCATGCGAAGAGTAAACACACTGGAAAAAACTCTGATACTGGGAAAGATTGAGAGCAGGAGAAGAGGGCAACAGAGGATGAGATGGTTGGATGGCATCATAGACTCAATGGACATGAGTTAGAACAAACTCCAGGAGATAGTGAAGGACAAGGAAGCCTGGCATGCTGCAGTCTGTGGGGTTGTGAAGAGCTGGACACAACTCAGCGACTTAACAACAAAAACTGCTATCAACAATTATATGCCAACAAACTGGGTAACATAGAAGTGGATACTTTCTTAGAAACATAAAACCAACCAAGACTGAATCATGAACAAAGCTGAAAGTCTGAAGATACTGATGTACACATAAGGAGATTGATTTAGTAATCTAAAACCTCGTAACACAGAAGAGTTCAGGTCAGATGGTTTCACTGGTGAATTTTACCGAACATTTAAAGAAGAATTAATACCAATTTTTCACAAATGCTTCCAAAAAATTGAAGAAGTGGGAATAATTACAAACTCATTTAAGAAGCCAGCATTACCCTGACTGAAAAGATAGATAGAGACATCATAGAAAGTATCGCTTTGTGTCCTGAAGTGTCTTGGAAGCTACAGCTTGGCATCCCCACGTTGGCTAGTCGGTGGCTGTTGCCTGTTCTGCTTTTTAGAGGGAGCTCAAGTTCTCAGGCACCTTCTAGTGAGATAGTTCCTGCCAGCCAAAGATGATTCTCTGGAAAGTGTGTAGTTGTACCTCCTAATGGTCCACAGTCACAGCTAATAAATGCATTGCCTCAGTAAAGCAAATTTGGGCAAATTGAGCCTCTCTCAAAAGGGAGTTGATAAACCTGAGTCAAATCTTGATTTTTTTCTGTATTCATTTTATTCCAGCAGCTAATATCCACATTTCCTGAGTTTGTGTCAGCCTAAGATCAACCTATGTATTAGATTTTCATTTTGAGTAATGGTGACTCAAATGAGGGAAACAAGGAGAAATTAAAAAGCTTTACATCAGTAGCAACTTTATCATCACCAGGAGTATTTCAAGGTTAGTTCTCCTTTAACTGGATGTCACAATTGCCAGTCTCTGAGCTTATGCCTTTCCGTTATTATTTTCTTATAACTATTATCCAGGAGTATACCATGTTCTCTATTTGTTGTGCCTCCAATCCATTTTTGCTATGAGAGTGCACTCATATCTTGCTGTTTAGGTTTTCATTCAGTGTTTACCCTACCCTTTTGGATTTTGCCTAGAACTTACCTACTTATGCTTAAATCCTATTTGGACTATTTCCTCTGTTAAGAATTGATATTTCCCTGTGCACAATTAAGTCATATAGTTAGTCTTGAACATACTACCCAATCCTTTGGAACTGCTAGACTCTAGGCTCATGTTTCCCAGGTCCTACAACCAGTAACTCTCAGTGATGACAGTATCTTTCTTTTCAGAGGCCCAATTATGTTGGAGAGGGCACTAATTTATAATTGTAAATAGCCATAAAATATGCTGAGATGCAGAGCATTCATTTATACAGAGAAGGGTGTTCCTACATTTTTAAACCCCTTGGAGACTCTACTTGCCCATTACAACTCCCATAAGTGTCAATAAGACCACACTCTGCAAATTAGAAAGTGAGAAACCACCTCTTGAGACAGCTGAGGTCTGGGTGAACTGCAAGGAAATGCCTGTACCTGAAAGCCAAATAATCATGGTAAAAGGGCAAGGAGCTCTGGTGAGAATTCATTGAGAATTAGGGGGACCATGGATTTTATAAAAATAAATCTTTTACTTCCTAATATCTTACACTGAGTACACTGATGTTCAGTTCAGTTCAGTCGCTCAGTTGTGTCCGACTCTTTGCGACCCCATGAATCGCAGCACGCCAGGCCTCCCTGTCCATCACCAACTCCCAGAGTTCACTCAGAGTCATGTCCATCGAGTCAGTGATTGATGTTACTTATATTTAAAAAAATCTTTTGTGAACTTGAATTTGGATTTCCTTACAGGGAATAGTAACAATACTAATTAATAATAGCAGCAAAATATAACAATAATAATAAAAGATAAAGCAGCAGCAGCTGTCACTGTCACTAAAGAACAAAAATAAACCTAAAGAACAAAATACAAGGACAACAACAATGGTGAATAGAGGTAGTAGCGATTGTAACAATAAAAAGAAAAAGGAGAAATAGTAATAATAAACAGTAAATCCTACAGCATCTTGACTTCTCTATTGAATTCTTTTTGTCCGAGTTGCTAGCGCACTTCTACCTGAGAAGAGCTTATTATGTGTCAGGCATGCTATATAATGGAGACACATACAAAAAATTCATGAGACATTTTTCTTGTAATATTGGGCTTAGAGTTTAGTAAGGGGAGGTGAAACATGGTAAAAAAAATTGCCTGTTATAAAATGTTACATTTGAATTATTATGTCCCCACAGAGGAACAAGACAGGAAGTACGAAGGCAAGAACTCTACATGTGTCAAATAAAGAAAGCTTTCATAGACTAGGTCATTCAAGGTAAATCTTATAAAACCTTTCTTCCTGTTCTCTAAGTTTTTGATTTTGTAAAGCAAATGAGAATTGTTTCTATTGCCTTTGTTGATTTAGGATAGAAGGAATATAAATAAGTTAGCTCTAGAGGTAAAGAAAACAAAAGGTAAGGTATGGCACTGTGTCAGTGTGGACGTGGTGGTGATATTTGAGGTGTTGAACCAAAATACAAAGGCTTTGAGAAAAGAGAGAAAATGTTTGTATTAGAGAAGGCTTCAGAATGATCCTCTTGACTGAAATGGCAGGATTACTGCCTGAAAGCAGATGTTATGCCTAAAGTTATTAGTCCTGAAAAGAGAACTACTGTTGGACCCAAAATTACAAAAATTGCTAATTATTCTTCCCTTTGAAGTTGTTAGAAAAATGTATTATTTTGTGTAATGCATTCAGGAAACCAACCCATTACTGCTTGCAAATAGTATGGGTCTTTTTGAAAGCTGAATGAGCAACTTTCATTAGAAGATAAGTTCTTCTGTGTGCATAGAGTTTACTCTCTGGTAAGAGAGACACAATTTAAAATTATACAGTGTACACAAACACAGTTACATACTTATGTGACTTGTCTTTTGACATATGACTTGTGCTTTAACTCATCCAGAGTATCTTATTGGAGATCCTACTTTATACTGGAACTGTTAGATTCGATGGGGAATGTGAGAATGAATCAGAAAGATTCCATTCTGCAGAAAATGTCAGTTCAGTTGGATTAATAGGGCACATGCTGCTGCTGCTGCTAAGTTGCTTCAGTCGTGTCTGACTCTGTGCGATCTCAGAGGCGGCAGCCCACCAGGCTCCCCTGTCCCTGGGATTCTCCAGGCAAGAACACTGGAGTGGGTTGCCATTTCCTTCTCCAATGCATGAAAGTGAAAAGTGAAAGTGAAGTCTCTCAGTCATGTCTGACTCTTCATGACCCCATGGACTGTAACCAACCAGGCTCCTCCATCCATGGGATTTTCCAGGCAAGAATACTGGAGTAGGGTGCCATTGCCTTCTTCGAATAAGGCACATAACTAATGATAATTCAAAATGTAGAAAAGGTAAGTGCCATAAGAATATAGATTATACTATAAGATTCCTGAGAAGAAAGAGTTTACATTTTAGTGGGAGAAATAAATATATTCCAGTGGAGAAACTGACAAATGATCTAAATCTTGAATAGAGTTCATAGTTCGGATGTGTGTGCAAGGGCAGGCTGAGTGTGAAGTGTGAATAAGAAGTTTCTGAGTATGCTGGGGCTTCTGTAACAAAGTATCACAGACTCAGGGACTTAAACAATAGCAACTTATTTTCTCACAGCTCTAAGGACTAGAATTCAGAGAAAGATATCGGCAGGGTTAGTTCCTTCTGAGAGCCACAAAGGAGGGTACTGTTCCAGGGCTGTCTCCTTGGCTTATAGATGGTTGACTTCTTCCCACATCTTCAAGTTGTCTTCCTTCCATACATGTTGGTGTCCATATTTTCTTTGTAAGATCACAGTATTATTGGATGAGGGCATACTCTAATGACCTTTTAGATTAATTCTCTCTCTAATGATCCTGTCTCTAAATATGAGCTCATTTGGGGGTAATGGGGTTACGACCTCAACATGAATTTTAGGGAAAACATAACTCAACCTATAACTGGCAGTGAAGGAAAGCATTATAGAATATATAAAGAGAATGGTGACTTTTAGCTTGACTAAAATATGATTGCATAAACTAACTCAAAAATAAGGCTAGGCAAAAGACTGAAGCCAGATTGTATAGACTGAATATATCAACCTAAACATTTGGACATGATTTCTCAAGCATTAGGGAACCAGAAATGAATCTGAGCAAGAGAGTAACATAATAAATACAAAATTATTGCATGTCTACAGTAAGCCAGACACCATACCAAGGATTTTAACTTATCAACTCACCTTATTCTCATCTCATTTTGATCTTTACAGCAACACCTTTAATCAGGCATTATTAGTTCATTTTACAGAGTAATAAACTAAGGTTTAAAAAAGTATTACAGCTTATGAGTAACAGAACAGGAAAACTTAAAGTCTTCAAAATCTGGCATCATATCTAGAAAGATATTTTTAATCTCAGACATTGTAGTTTTATCTCTAGAATTTCAATTTGTGTTTTTTTCAATATAACATCAGTGTGTCTGATTCAATTTTGGACATATGGAATATAGCTATAATAACTTTTATATCCTTGTCTTATAATTCTTATATCTTTCACCCAATTGTGGGTCAGTTCCAAGTGATTGATTTGTCTCTTTATCATTTCTATATTTTCCTGCTTCTTTGTATGCCTGGTAATCTTTGACTGCATACCTTACATTACAGCTTTTACCTAGTAGTATTCTGGATATTTTGTTATAAATATTTTTGACATTTACTCAGGGATGTAGTCAAATTAATTAGAAGTGGCTTGATCTTATTTGGGTCTTGCCTTTAACATTTGTTAGGTGAAGAGTGGAGGAGGGCTCAGACTAGGCCAAATCATCCCCCATTTCTGAGGCAAGACCCTCTCTGCACTTTATACTCTGCTTCAGTCTTGAGATTTTTCCAGTCTGGCTATGGCAACAGGCACTGTCCTCCCTGGGCTTCCCTGGTGGCTCAGCTGGGAGAGAATCCACCTGCAATGTGGGAGACCTGGGTCTAATCCTCTGCAGTGATTCCCTGGCCTCAGGCAGTTTCCTCAAATGTCTGTACTGATCAGTGCACTGCTGACTGCTCAAGGGTACCATCTGCAAAGCTGGATACCATCTGCAAAATGGATTTCTCTGTGTGTGTAAATCTCTCCTCCTTAGCATCCATCCTGAAAACTCCAGACACTTTGATCCATGCTTTAACACTTTGATCCATGTCTTCACCTTGGGATATGCAAAAGGCTTAGCACAGACTCCTTCCTGCATCATGGCCTGGGAACACTCGAAGACACTGAGCGGGAACACTCGAAGACACTGAGCTGGAACACCTGTAGATTTCACTGCATTGGTTTCTGAGTTCTCAAGAATCATCATCCTTCATTTTCTGGTACCCCAAGTCTGCAAACTGCTACTTAAATGTTTTGTGTGGATTTTGTCTGTTTCAGAATGAAGAGTAAATTTGACTGCTTTCACATGATCTCTATCAGAAGCGGATATCAACTTAGGTGTTTTAATGTTAAAATTTTAGGATATAAGGTGGAAGGGTAAAGTGGGCAGTGGAGTCCTAAAATTAAAACACACATAAGGCAGATCACCAAGTGCCGGGGTCCAGCCCCGGTGGATCCAGGGTGATTCGAAGGTGGGGACGGAGTCGGAGTCCTAGGAAAAACTTATCTAATTACTGATAGGGAGGGACTAGGAATTTAGCAGAGAAAAAGAGGCCGAATAACTTGGTTAACACAGGGTGCCAATCACCACCTATAGGCCACAGGCATCTTCCCGCTCTCCCGAAGGAGAGGAGGCACTGAGGCTCCCCCAGTCCGATCTTAGAAGCCCAGGCAGAATTAGTAGGCTTGGTGGGTCCTATGCACCAGATGGGAATTCGACCAGAAAAATAGTAAGAGAGAGAGAAAGGGGCCGAATAACTTGGGTTACGTGGGGTACCAATAAAATTCCAGACAAGGAACTTGCACCATATTTATGGCGGGCACCCACGCTCCAGATGGGAATTCAGCCAGAAAATTGGGGAGCAGAAAGGAACGACATGAGGGAATCAGTCTTTCTGGAACTGATCCGATTTCTTTACTTTTAGGTTTGCTTATATACCTTTTGTTACATACAGGGATGAATAGAGTCACGCGGGGGTCAGCAGTCCTGACCCTATTAAAATCAGGTGCTTTACATAAAAAGTTTTAGGGGTTTTACATCATCTTCAAGCCATTTCTGCCTGCTGACATTTACAACTCTTTCTTTCTGATAACCAAAAAACTTATTTTTTCCAAGGGTGTTTTTCCTTAAACCAAGCACCACCCTCCAAATAAAGTCACATTCCTATAGGGTGAGGGTGTAGTGAGTTACAGTCAAGAAAGGAATTTATTTAACCCAAGGTTAACATGATTAATCTTAAAGGTTAATACTTATTTCTCCTATATGCTTAAAGGTTAAGACTTATTTCTCCTACAGGTTAATCCTTATTTCTCCTATATACTTAAAGGTTAAGACTTATTTCTCCTATATGTTAATTATATTCATTATAAGGGCAGGGAATATGAAGGTTTTAGCAACAAACATCAGTCCAACAAATGAAAATCCTTTCACCAATGTTCCTCTTAAGATCTACTCAGTCTTAAGATAGTGACAAAGTTACATTTGTGCATAGCAAGGACACAGTGATTGATAACAAAGTACAGTGATCTATTACAAGAGAGAAAATTCATTAACTCAGAAAGTCTAGTATTGCTAACATCAAAAACTACTGTATTTCCTTTTCTATATTCCAAATACATTGATTAATATATTCCCAGGTACCTAAAGGATATGGAGGCCTGGCGGCAAGCACTGACTCAAGAAGAAAAACTCCTATGTTAATTAAGATTCTCAGAATACTCCAAAACTCTCTGTGCTATTTATGGTTGAGAGGTAGTAAACAATCATGTGTCCACAGAGAGGTTTAACCTGAGATGCTCTTGTCCCACCTAGGGCAGGGAATTAGCGGCAATTATTGACACAATTGAAGAAACCCTTTATCAATATAATTCCCATCCAACCCACTATACTAATAATTTCTAACTTTCCACAAGAATTTGCCTTTAGTAAGTCAAAACATCTCATGCCTCTCAAGGTTGGAGGGCTGTTGTGGCCGGAGGAACCTATACAGGCAGGCTAGATAACCTTCAGAGGAGTCCCGTAAGTTGAAACACTCTAGTCATGCCCAGGAATTTTTACTGCCTTGGAGTTGCACGTTTACTCCTTCTTGGAGAGAAACGGTTATGGGGGAGAGCCCCTCGTAGGTGAGAGTACAGGACAGCCTCTGGTTTGGGGGTTAGATGCCTGGGAGCAGGGGAATTTCCTGAGACTTGGTAACGCCTTTGCATATGCCGAAGCCCCTTTCCTCATGACCTTTGCCATGGGCGGAGTTCCTCATGCTGGCCCCCAACATACACCCATGGCAGATTCATGTTGATGTATGGCAAAACCAGTGCAATATTGTAAAGTAATTAGCCTCCAATTAAAACAAATAAATTTAAATTTAAAAATAAAGAAGCAGTGCTAAAAACAAAGCTAGTGGAGATGATGGAATTCCAGCTGAGCTATTTAAATCCTAAAAGATGATGCTGTTAAAGTGTTGCACTCAATATGCCAGCAAATTTGGAAAAGCCAGTGGCCAGAGCACTGGAAAAGGTCAGTTTTCATTCCAGTCCCAAACAGGGGCAATGCCAAAGAATGGGCAAACTACTGTACAGTTGTGCTCATTTCACATGCTAGCAAGATAATGCTCAAAATCCTTCAAGCTAGGCTTCAGCAATATGTGAACCAAGAAGTTCCAGATGTACAAGATGTATTTAGAAAAGGCAGAGGAAACAGGAGACCAAATTGCCAACATTTTTGGATCATACAAAAAGAAAAGGAATTCCAAGAAAACATCTACTTTTGATTCATTGACTATGTTAAAGAATTTGACTGTGTGGATCACAACAAACTGTGAAAAATTCCTAAAGAAATAGAAATACCTGACCACCTTACCTACCTCCTGAGAAGCCTGTATGCAGGTCGAAAGGTAACAGTTAGAAAACCATTAAATCCCGTAGTTTCGTATTATATCTCATTTGTGAACATATACAGTGAATAGAACATCCGGAAGCTACTCATTGCTTGAGTTCCACCTACTTGTCTGTATATGCTATGACTGATATTCTTCCTTCACCTATTCCAATAGATTTTTAAAGTATCTGTTCTCAAATATGAAATATTTCCAAATGCCTCAACTGTTTTTATCAGTTCTGCAGGCTTTCTCACTTACCTATCAGAAACAACTTTCTTATCCACGTCAGATTTTTAATAAGAACTTTACTCTCTTGCATGAATCATCTCCATTTTCAACATTACTTATCTTTTTTCCTGGAAAATTTCTTATTCCTTTTCCAATATGAATTCTATGCTGTCCCAAAGTCATCAGCCTGGGAACTTCACTCAACATTTTCATGGCTTGGGTATCTGTTTCCTCAGTTCCTAACTTTGAATCTATTCTCTTGTTAACATGGAGTACACTTGGAAGCATATACTGTAACTTTCCCTTGTTCTACTTCACATTAATAATGACTTGGAGTGTAGAATTCAAGATTTTAAATCATTTTTGCTGCAGAATATAGAGGTATTGCTCTACTGTCTTCTAGTGAAGTTAAGGATTCTTACGTGTGTCTTAGCTGCTCAATAGCATCTGCTCTTTGTGACCCCATGAACTGTAGCCCACCAGGCTCCTCTGTCCATGGAGTTCTCCAGACAATACTGGGTTGCTATTTCTTCTTACTTGTTTTTGATTCTCAAGTCTTTGCCTGAGACAAGTACTGCTTTTATTTGGGAATCTTTTATTTTATCCCTAGGGTTAAAAAATTCACAGTGATGTGATTTAGCATTTATATTTTATATTTTGTACTGTGAGACACTTAGTATATGAAGGCTAATGCTTTGAGTTCTGGAAGTGTTCTTTTATTTCTCTGATAATTTCCTGTCTTTCAGTTTCTTAAAAAATATGTGAGACTCCCCACTCTGAATCGATATTCTAATAACCATATATATACATGGATATATCCAAATATATATGATTGTTGCAAGGATCAAGTGAAATAATGTGCAAGGATTTAATAAAAATCAAACACTGTAATAAATACCTTTTGTTTTCCAAACAATGTTCTGAGTACCACATGTACCTATACCAAAGCCGATGAACTAACAGGTGAACACTCCCAACTGAAAGGCATCCCTGCTACTTGAGACTTGGTTTCATGAGATCCATCTGTAAGCCAAATATCATGAGAGTACAAAGATTATTCTCTAGACTTTTACCTGCTATCCCCTGGTCTCGTATATTTGTACAGTCTTAACTGATCAAATTTTATATGCTTTTTTATGATGTATGCATGACTGCTTTTAGAAAAATCTCTTGTCATTTTTCAACTGTATTTTTTCTATATCTGTGTAGTATTTTCTTGCACGTTGTGTTATTTGTAGTCTCTACATTTACAGGAAGCCATTTTCCTAACATTAGGGTAAAATTATTCATCAATCCACTATTTTCTCAGAAATAATTTGTGTTCTGATAGAACAAAGATTATAATATTATACCTATAATATTATACTTACAATATATACCTAATGCCAGGGAAGTGTTATTGAAGAATAACTGTTGATACTCCAAGATAGACAAATATAAAATAATTTTTAAGATAATTGAAAATAAAAGTTAAGCAGGTGATACTGTCTGATTCAGCTGATATAATAATAAATTTCCAAAAAGATGATGCAAAATTTAATAATTAAACCATGGAATATGTCATTTGGTATGTAGCTTAATTGAATCACTAAGAATGATTATATTTGGCTACAAAACATATGAATTTTGCCCCCATACTTTTTTCAAATCATTACAAATTAATATGTTCTACATAAATTGATATTTAAGTATACAGCAATATGATGATATAGATTCTAGAATTTTATTATTCTTG
>SJYC01068478.1:0-15606 GCA_006408675.1 Madoqua kirkii | reverse complement strand
GGCATCTTTCTTGTCTATGAATCTATTCTTCATTTTCTCTCTCACAAAGGTATGATCCTGAATATCTTATATTTAATCCATATGGTCATAACTTTGAAAATATCTCCTCATATGTCTTAATTTATGAATTCAGATTGTATAAGATCTGTTAACAAATTATCTTATTCCATTTTGATCTTTTATCTGAGTTAATTAGAGTCATCTCAAAAGAAATTTTAGGATAAATCAGGATACCAGTTGGCAAATAAGGAAAACAATAAGTTAATTAGCAGTGATGTAAACTATATATTCACAAGTGATAACTTGGAACATTTAAGTGCCTGTTTCAAAAAACAGAGCATTGGAAATATTTGGAGAGATCTGAGAACATACTATACATTTGGTTATATATCTCAAATACCCTTAATATCCTCTGTCAGATATTTGTTTCCTAATTGTATAGATAATTCCTCAAAATCTATAAATTTGAAATGATCATCTCATAACAAATTTAAAGTTGTTTTTTTTTTCCTAGTTCTAAGCATAAAAGTTGCCTCTATAATAACTTGTATTATTTCTTTGTGGAAGCAGACAGAAAAGCCATGGTTATGATGAGAAGTTTTAGATTAATGCATCCAAAATTCTAAGAGACACTACATATGAAAGAAAAGATTCCAAAGCCTCTTTTCAAAATGAAAGCAAAGTTTCACTTTAATACGCAGCAAGACTTCACCAGCTGGCTGCATTGCATGTACTTGGCATTCTGGTTGCTAAGTTTATTAGGTATTTTATAGTCCTGGAAACTAAAGATAATGGAACTTGTTCCCACACACTTCATCAACAAAAATTGGGAGTCAGTCAAGCTACAGATATATGATGGAGGAATGAGTGAGCCAGGAAACTCAGGCAAAATGGATCAGTCTGATGCTGTTAAAGAGATATTGTCAAGTATCTGTAATGTTTAGATTTTAATTTTTATTTATTCTCCATTGGTTGCAATGCTTTTCTGAAAGTGTACAGAAAGAGGTGTTTCCCTTTGGGTTATTTTCCTCTTCCATTAGGTTAAAATTCACACTTTCCTCTATCTACTTCTACTCACTTCCACCTTAACACTTAGGAAATGGTAGAGATTTTGGAATTCTTTTGTTCCCAAAGGCTGTTTATTATGTCATCAAACTTTTAGAATAAATAATATTAAATTATAATTTTGATTAAAAAATAGTCCAGTGGTTTCATAAGGTTCAACTATTAGGACACCCCAAGAAATTGTGTGTACCTAAGGACTGATTACAATATGTCTAACTTTCTACAATGAAGAGCAGTCAAAGAGATTTTGCAGTATCAAGAACATGTATTTATGAAAGAGATGCTTTCTTTTTGAGCTGGTATGTAATCTATAAGAGGCTTCCCTGACGGCACAGTGGTAAGAATCTACTTGCCAGTGCAAGGGATGCAAGAGACAGGTTCAGTCCCTGGGTTGGGAAGATCCTCTGGAGTAAGAAATGGCAATCCACTCCAGTCTCTTGTCTGGAGAATCCCATGGACAGCAGAGCCTAGCCGGCTTTAGTTTATGGGGTTGCAAAAAGTTGGACATGACTGAACAACTGAGCAAGCATACACTTAATCTACAAGCATGAATATTATCCAGCAGATGGACAATATCCCCACCCCAAAACACTTAGAACAACATCTGGGCTGCCCTCAAAGGTATACTAATGCTGACTGATAGAGTCTGGAACCTATCTATGCCTACAGCCAGTTTGGCTACCCTCTAGAAATATAATTTGGGGCAAATCATTTCTCTTCTCTATATAACATTTCTTCATCTGTAAGACTGGATGACTGGAAGACAGTTAGAAATATGAGTGCTAACATTAAAAAAAAAATCTTTGAAAGCATAACCAGCATTCAAATTTAGTAAAATATTACCTTGAATATTTGTGGATGCAGAGTTACAAAAGTAATGGCAAGAAAGGTGGAAGCATTAAATCGTTTTCAGATTGGATACTTTGGGGCCTGTTTGTACCACTAAGCAAGAAAAATGCCTTAGTTTGGCATGTGGGGTGAGGGGAAAAAGCATCCAAGAAATGAAATTGGATAAATTTAGATGTTTTGTGATTGTAGCTACTGAACATGTTTTATACTGGCAGAATATGCTCTCTGATATTGGAATACCGTCAAAATCCATTTAAATCATGCCAGAGAAATGTTAAATGGTGATGAGAGGGCTGGAGTTTAAGCTGATAGCAGTAGTAAAGACCTACTCACACTGACAAATTTGATGAGAGAATCTGACCTAGCAGATCATTCAAGGAATCAAAGAGCCTTCACATGACAGCTTCATCCTGGAATTCACACGGGGGTGACATTTTGGCAAGAAGCTATTCCCACCCCAACCCCAGCCCCTGCTGGAACATTTGAGGTTTTACAGTCAAATCACATCCAAGGAAGAACCAATCTAATTTATAATCTGTGAGAAACATGAAGATAATAGTATAAATTCATATGACTACTAACTGAAATGTTAACTTATGTATATGTGATGAATATTTTTTCTTTTAAATGGTATTAGAAATTAACTTACCAGAAGTAAATTGCCCTCCCCACTTCATTTGAACTTAATGAAGAGAAATGGAAAGAGGCTATGTAATAAGAAAGAAAGAAAAAGAAGATGGGGAAAGAGAAAAAAATCATAAAATCAGAGATGATGGAAATGGAGGGGAGCCAGTAAGGGCAGAAAGAAGAAAAGAAAGAAAGAATCTCCTCTTCCTAGGAAATAAAAAGGAAAGATAGAAGAAAAGTAGGCAATGAAGGTGAAAGGCAAACAGGCAAGGTAGCCACGTGGGTGAGTTTCGTCCAATCAGTTGAAGTCCTGAGTAGAACAAAACGCTGACCTCCCTCAGGCAAAGAGAATTCTCCTCCTTGACAGCCTTGAAACAGGCACATCAGGTCTACCAGGTTCTATAACAGCCTGCCAGTTTTCAGATTTGAACTTGATATCCATCCTACAAAGTTGGACTTGCCAGCCTCCTAAATATGCGATCCAATTCCTTCTTATAAAAATTTTCCATGTTTCTCTTTTACTGGTTTATTTCTAGGGAGAACCTGGACTAATACAGGATACTTAACTTTTTCAATAGACTTAAAACTAAGCCTAACATAGTAAGTTGATCTGTTTCTTCAGTGGTTGCCATCAAGAGTTGTTCTGATTGCAAAACATGAGTTGTAGTATATGGAGGGTGTCAAAAAGAAGTTAGTATGTGTGCATACATGGCTTACAAAAGATTTGGAATCTAAGAGCTTTCTGTTAAATATTCTTCATGGTGTCAAATGAAACAAATGAAACCTGCTATTTATCCTGTGGTCACGAGGGAGGGACTCGAGACCACAGGGAAGAAGCATTGTGCTATGGTATTCACATTAAAGCCTGTAACTATACCTACTGCTGAGTACTGTTAATGAAGTCTTGATATCAGTTATAATTAAGGCAAGATTTCCCATTTCATGAGCTACTCCTTCAAAGATTTTGAATGGAAGTATGTGAGGAGAATCTACACTTTTAATGATACTTTCAAGGTGGTTTTGATACACACTCATATTTAAGAACAATTGACCCAAGGCGGGGGAGCTAAAACTTCCCATAAAAGAGCTGACCCTAAAGACAAACAATCGTGGAGGACAGGAAAAAAGATAAGTAAATAGCCCAGAGTGTTATAATCAAGGGTAGTTCAGTGTTTTTGTGCTACTGTGAGCATATAACAGCTGGTGTAGGTATTAACCATTAACTCAAAGCAGGTCAAAATAAAGTAAAAGTTTAGAGGAGGAACCTCAGCATGAACTGACAGGAAAAATATTGCCATATTTTAAAACATTCTTCTAGAGTTAAAAATGTGGACCATAAGTGCTAGAACCACTCATAGGAAAGGTCATATAAAGGAGATAACAGATACAGATTAATTAATTGCTAACTTGCTTCCTTTCTTTCACAAATAAAAAAATCAGCATACTGAAAATGATCAAAAAAAAAAAAAAGTGTCATCATGGAAATTAAGACCCAGAACGGACAAACGATTACTACGTTCACGTTTAAACATTCACGTCCTTAAGATCACTGAAGTGCTTCACTGTTACTCCTTCATACACAAACACCTGTGCTGACAGTACTATGAACTTACTGCAAGTTATAAAATCTGCGATGTGCCCTCACACTTACATAATTATGTGGCCAGGTAGAAAGCCAAGGCCATCTTCCTACCAAGAGCCAGGGCTTTCATATTGCTAAACATGTTTGTTTGTTTCTTGATTAATTTTTATTAGAGTATAGTTGCTTTAACTCCACCATAGTTTGGTCTCAGGTCAAACAACAGGGCTGGAACACAGTCCTGCCCATCAACAGAAAATTGGATTAAAGATTTACTGAGAATGGCCTTGCCCATCAGAACAAGACCCAGTTTTCCCCACAGTCAGTCTCTCCAATCAGGAAGCTTCCATAAGCCTCTTGTCTTTATCTGTCAAAGGGCAGACAGAATGAAGACCACAGTCACAGAAAACTAATCAAACTGATCACAAAAACCACAGCCTTATCTAACTCAATGAAACTATGAGCCATGCGATGTAGGACCACCCAAGACAGATGGGTCATGGTGGAGAGCTCTGATAATACCAGGTCCACTGGAGAAGGGAACGGCAAACCATTTCATTACTCTTGCCTTAAGAACCCCAAGAACAGTATGAAAAGGCAAAAAGATATGACACTGAAAAATGAACTCCCCAGGTCAGTAGGTGTCCAATATGCTACTGGAGAAGAGTGGAGAAATAACTGTAGAAAGAAAGAAGAGATGGCGCCAAAGCAAAAACAACGCCCAGTTGTGGATGTGACTAGTGATGGAAGTAAAGTTTAATGCTGTAAAGAACAATATTTCATAGGAACATGGAATGTTAGGTCTGTGAATCGAGGTAAATTGGAAGTGGTCAGATAGAGATGGCAAGAGTGAACATTGACACTTTAGGAATCAGTGAACTAGAGTGGACTGTAATGGTTGAATTTAACTCGGATGCCCATTATATCTACTACTGTGGGCAGGAATCCCTTAGAAAAAACAGTAGCCATCATAGTCAACAAGAGTCCAAATGCAGTACTTGGATGCAATCTCAAAAACAACAGAATGATCTCTGTTCATTTCCAAGGTGAAACATTTAATATCACAGTAATCCAGGTCTATGCCCTGACCAGTAATGCTGAAGAAGCTGAAGTTGAATGATTCTATGAAGACCTATAAGACCTTCTAGAACTAACATCCCCAAAAGATGTCCTTTTCAACATAGGGGACTGGAATGCAAAAGTAGGAAGTGAAGAGATACCTGGAGTTACAGGCAAATTTGACCTTGGAATACAAAATGAAGCAGGGCAAAGAATAACAGAGTTTTGCCAAGGGAACTCTCTGGTCATAGCAAACACCCTCTTCCAATAACACAAGGGAAGACTCTACACATGGACATCACCTGATGGTCAATACCAAAATCAGATTGATTATATTCTTTGTAGCCAAAGATGGAGAAATTCTATACAAGACCAGGAGCTGACTGTGGCACAGATCATGAGCTCCTTATTGCCAAATTCTGTCTTAAATTGAAGAAAATAGGGAAAATCACTAGACCATCCAGGTATGACCTAAGTCAAATCCCTTATGATTATACAGTGGAAGTAAAGAATAGATTTAAGGGATTAGATCTGATAGATGGAGTGCCTGAAGAACTATGGACAGAGATTTGTTACCTGGTACAGGAGGCAGTGATCAAGACCATTCCCAAGAAAAAGAAATGCAAAAAGGCAATGTGGTTGTCTGAAGAGGCCTTATAAATAGCCGAGAAAAGAAGAGAAGCTAAAGGCAAAGGAGAAAAGGAAAGATATAACCATTTGAATGCAGCTTTTCAAAGAATACCAAGGAGAGATAAGAAAGCCTTCTTCAGTGATCAATGCAAAGAAATAAAGGAAATCATTAGAATGGGAATGAGAGATCTCTTCAAGAAAATTAGACATACCAAGGGAACATTTCATGCAAAGACGGGCACATTAAAGGGAAGAAATGGTATGGATCTAACAAAATAAAAAGATACTAAGAAAAGTGGCAAGAAAAGACAGAACTGTACAAAAAACATTTTCATGACCCAGATAACCATAATGGTGTGATCACTCACCTAGAGCCAGACATCCTGGAATGCAATGTCAAGTGGACCTTAGGAAGCATCACTATGAATAAAGCTAGTGAAGGTGATGGAATTCCAGTTGAGCTATTTCAAATCCTAAAAGATGATGCTGTAAAAGTGCTTACTCAATATGCCAGCAAATTTGGAAAACTCAGCAGTGGCCACAGGACTGAAAAGGTCAGTTTTCATTCAAATCCCCAAGAAAGGTAATGCCAAAGAATGCTCAAGTTCAGTTCAGTTCAGTTCAGTTGCTCAGTTATGTCCGACTCTTTGCAACCCCATGAATGGAGGCACGCCAGGCCTCCCTGTCCATCACCAACTTCTGGAGTTCACTCAGACTCATGTCCATCGAGTCGGTGATGCCACCCAGCCATCTCATCCTTGGTCGTCCCCTTCTCCTCCTGCCCCCAATCCCTCCCAGCATCAGAGTCTTTTCCAATGAGTCAACTCTTCACATGAGATGGCCAAAATACTGGAGTTTCAGCTTTAGCATCATTCCCTCCAAAGAAATCCCAGGGCAGATCTTCAGAATGGACTGGTTGGATCTCCTTGCAATCCAAGGGACTCTCAAGAATCTTCTCCAACACCACAGTTCCAAAGTATGAATTCTTCAGCACTCAGCTTTCTTCACAGTCCAACTCTTACATCCACACATGACCACTGGAAAAACCATAGCCTTGATTAGGTAGACCTTTGTTGGCAAAGCAATGTCCCTGCTTTTGAATATACTATCTAGGTTGGTCATAACTTTTCTTCCAAGGAGTAAGCATCTATTAATTTCATGGCTGCAGTCACCATCTGGAGTGATTTTGGAGCCCCCAAAATAAAGTTAGCCACTGTTTCCACTACTGTTTCCCCATCTATTTCCCATGAAGTGATGGGACCGGATGCCATCATCTTCATTTCCTGAATGTTGAGCTTTAAGCCAACTTTTTCACTCTCCTCTTTCACTTTTATCAAGAGGCTTTTTAGTTCCTCTTCACCTTCTGCCATAAGGATGGTGTCATCTGCATATCTAAGGTTATTGATATTTCTCCTGGCAATCTTGATTCCAGCTTGTGCTTCTTCCAGCCCAGTGTTTCTCATGATGTACTCTTCATAGAAGTTAAATAATCAGGGTGACTGTATACAGCCTTGATGTACTCCTTTTCCTATTTGGAACCAGTCTGTTGTTCCATGCCCAGTTCTAACTGTTGCTTTCTAACCTGCATATAAGTTTCTCAAGAGGCAGGTCAGGTGATCTGGTATCCCCACCTCTTTCAGAATTTTCCACAGTTGATTGTGATCCTCACAGTCAAAGGCTTTGGAATAGTCAATAAAGAAATAGATGTTTTTCTGGAACTCTCTTGCTTTTTCGATGACCCAGCGGATGTTGGCAATTTAATTTCTGGTTCCTCTGCCTTTTCTAAAACCAGCTTGAACATTTGGAAGTTCATAGTTCACGTACTGCTGAAGCCTGGCTTGGAGAATTTTGAGCATTACTTTACTAGCATGTGAGATGAGTGCAATTGTGCGGTAGTTTGAGCATTCTTTGGCATTGCCTTTCTTTGGGATTGGAATGAAAGCTGACCTTTTCCAGTCCTGTGGCCACTGCTAAGCTTTCCAAATTTGCTGACATATTGAGTGCAGCACTTCCACAGCATCATATTCCAGGATTTGAAATAGCTCAACTAGAATTCTATCACCTCCACTAGCTTTGTTCATAGTGATGCTTTCTAAGGCCCACTTGACTTCACATTCCAGGATGTCCGGCTCTAGGTGAGTGATCACATCATCGTGATTATCTTGGTCATGAAGATCTTTTTTTGTACAGTTCTTCCATTTGTACAGTTCTTCCATGTATTCTTGCCACCTCTTCTTAACATCTTCTCCTTCTGTTAGGTCCATACCATTTCTGTCCTTTATCGAGCCCATCTTTGCATGAAATATTCCCTTGGTATCTCTAATTTTCTTGAAGAGATCTCTAGTCTTTCCTATTCTGTTCTTTTCCTCTATTTCTTTGCATTGATCACTGAGGAAGGCTTTCTTATCTCTTCTTGCTATTCTCTGGAACTCTGCATTCAGATGCTTATATCTTTCCTTTTCTCCTTTGCTTTTTGCTTCTCTTCATTTCACAGCTATTTGTAAGTTCTCCCCAGGCAGCCATTTTGCTTTTTTGCATTTCTTTTCCATGGGGATGGTCTTGAGCCCCATGACCAACCTAGACAGTATATTATAAAGGAGAGATATACTTTGCCGTAAAACGTCTGTCTAGTCAAAGCTATGGTTTTCCAATAGTCACATATGAATGTGAGAGTTGAAGTATAAAGAAGGCTAAGCTCTGAGGTATTGATACTTTTGAATAGTGATATTGGAGAAGACTCTTGTGACTGCAAGGAGATCCAGCCAGTCAATCCTAAAGGAAATCAGTCCTGAATTTGGGGACTTCCTCCTGAATTAGGGGAAGATGGATGCTGAAGCTGAAACTCCAATACTTTGGCCACCTAATGCATAGAACAGACTCATTGGACAAGACCCTGATTATGGGACAGATTGAAGGTGGGAGGAGAAGTGGACAACAGAGGATGAGATGGTTGGATGGCATCACCAACTCAATGGACATGATTTTGATCAAGCTCCAAGAGTTGGGGATAGGTAGAGAAGTCTGGCCTGCCACAGTCCATAACGTCACAAAGAGTCAGACATGATTGAGGGATTGAACTGAACTGATAGTTGCTTTAAAATGTTGTATTCGTTTCTGCTGTATGGTAAAGTGAATCAGCCATAAGTATACATATATCCCCTCCCTTTTGGACTAAACGTCAAAAGAGTCAGACATGATTGAGGGATTGAACTGAACTGATAGTTGCTTTAAAATGTTGTATTCGTTTCTGCTGTATGGTAAAGTGAATCAGCCATAAGTATACATATATCCCCTCCCTTTTGGACTTCCTCACCATTCAGGTCACCACAGTGCATTAGGTAGAGTTCCCTGTGCAATGGTGGGACTACTGGTGAAGAACCTGCCTGCCAATTCAGGAGACTTAAGAGATGTGGGTTCAGTCCTAGGGTTGGGAAGATCCCCTGGAGAAGGGCATGGCAACCCATTCCAGTATTATTGCCTGGAGAATCCCATGGACAGAGAAGTCTGGAAAGCTATAGTTCATAGGGTTGCAGAGTCAGACACAACTGAAGCAACTTAACACACATGCACACAGACTGTAGCCTGCCAGGTTTCTCTGTCCATGAGATTCTCCAGGCAGGAATACTGGATGGGTTGGATTTCCTTCTCCAGGGGATCTTCCCAACTCAGGGGCCAAACCCATGTCTCATTTGTCTTCTGCATTGACAAGAGGGTTCTTTACCACTTGTGTTACCTGGGAAGCTCATTCTCGATAATAAGAAATAATTATTTTTAACAATAAGACTTATAAGGCATTATGTTTCTTTTCTTTATATTCTTAACTAATATGACAGTTCAGGGAACAGAACATAGTTAAACATATGTAAATACACACACACTTTGTATTAGTTTCCTAGGGTTGCCATAACAAAAATATCATAGGTATGTGGCTTAAGAGGCAGAACATTATTTTCTTGCGATTTTGGAAGTTAGAAATCAAAAGATCAAAGCGTTGACTGGTTTAGTTTCTCCTGAGGCTTCTGTCCTTGCCTTGCACACGGCTGCTTCTTCACTGGGTGCTCACATACCCTTTCCTATATGTGTGCACATCACTGATGTTTCTGTGTGTTGTGATTTTTCCTGTTATGAGGATACTAGGCAGACTAGATTAAGTTCTAACCTAAAGGCCTCACTTGAACTTAGTTGCCTTTTTTTTTTTTTTTTTTTGAGTTACCGGGGATTAGAGCTTCAATATGAGAATTTTGGGGACACCATCCAGCCATATATATACAATTAAATAAACAAATGAAAGAATAAATTAATAGATTATATGCCAACGTGCTTAACCTGTGACTGTTACCACAAGTCAGTCCTTAATAATAACTAAAATAAATGGGAACTTGAAAATATGACTGTAACATGGAAATGTGCAACTCTTGCTCTAGGACTCAAAGGTGGGGTGAGGAAAGTTGATTGCGGCAGATATAGATGGAAGAGGTACAATAGTTTGCATAGTGATGTGTTCTGGCTAGTTCATAATTTCCGAGATTTTCCTCTGCCCCTCTATGCTCTCTTTACTCCAGTCACAGCTAACCTACTTCTGATTATAGCCCATATTATCTTTTGCTTTTATTTTTATAAATGCATTTTCTTTGTGCTAAACATTCTTTTTTCCTCAGTGAGGCTAAATTGTATCTCTCTCTCAGGTTTTGGCTTAAATATTTGATTTTTACTTGCCTAGGAAGTATTCACTAGCTGGCCCTCCTTTTCACATACAATCTGAATTATATGCCATCATAAATTTGGTTCATAATTGAATTTATCACATTGTATTGTAATTGTCCACACTAGACTCACAACTCTAGAACCTATGTTTCCCCTCTCCACAAAATTTCCCCCATATCATGTATTAAAATAAATAAAACATAGAAGTTATTTAGTAAAGATCTAGTAAACAAAATAATAAACATATGAGAAAGATATGAAAGCAGAAACATCAGTACTAGGAACCAATAAGGGCTCACTGAGGACAAACCATGCAGAAGTAACCTCCTTCCCATTTTGCAAGGTGGTACATGATAAGTGGAATATGAAGAATGATTTCAGCAATATATAAGGCAAAATATCTAATTATCTATAGGTATGCTAAAGGTGCGACACTCCACTCCAGTACTCTTGCCTGGAAAATCCCATGGATGGAAGAGCCTGGTAGGCTGCAGTACGTGAGGTCGCGAAGAGTCGAACGTGACTGAGCGACTTCACTTTAACTTTTCACTTTCATGCATTGGAGAAGGACATGGTAACCCACTCCAGAGTTCTTGCCTGGAGAATCCCAGGGAGAGGGGAGCCTGGTGGGCTGCCGTCTACGGGGTTGCACAGAGTCGGACACAACTGAAGCGACTTAGCAGTGCAATTGCCTGAATTCATAACAAGTTTTTAAAAATCTTTGCAGAAAGGAGAAACTAATGGAGTCATGGCAATTTAAGGTGAGCCCTTTGGTGACAAGTCTCTGTCCCATTGAATATTTTCTTTTGGAGTCTGTGGGAAAGGGAGAGGGTGGGATGATTTGGGAGAGTGGCATTGAAACATGTATAATATCATATATGAAGCAAATCGACAGTCCAGGTTCGATGCATGATACTGGATGTTTGGGGCCGGTACACTGGGAGAACCCCGAGGGGTGGTAAGAGGAGGGAGGAGGGTCGGGGGTTCAGGATGGGGAACACGTGTATACCTGTGGCGGATTCATGTTGATGTATGGCAAAACCAACACAATATTGTAAAGTAATTAACCTCCAATTAAAATAAATACATTTATATTGAAAAAAATAAATAAATGCATATATGTCCATTAAAAAAATGAATGTTTTTATCAGTAAACTCTAAATGAGAGTGGAATGGTTAACCTATCAAATAGGTTGAGTGTTAATAATGATTTCAGGAGGTGTAAAATCTAATTTGAGCAATACAATAGAATTTTAAGGTTTTAATGCAAAGGCTTGAATTTAGTTATTAATATAAGCAAAATATGAACAATGCTTATTTTTTATTTGCCTGGAAATTCAACATAAGAAAGCAGTATAACACAGGTGCACATTTTACTCTAAGGTAGAATTAATTCATTTCATAAGCTATTAATAATAGCCTATGGTTTTTTAATATATTTGTAGTGGTAGGTATTTTATATACGTTATATGAGTTAATTTACATAATAACCCTAAAGTGTAAGTTCTATAATTTTCTCCTACTTTAGCATTGAGAAAGCTGTGATCTAAAAGTCTAATTTACTCATTCTGACTCACACAGGCAATATGTTGTAGAAAGAATTTTGAACCCATGTCTTTATGTTTCCTAACTTCATAATTTTAAATTCAGTTGGGGGAACTCCCTGGTGGTCCAGAGGTTAGGGCTCCATGCATTCACTGCCAAGGGCCCAGATTCAGTCCCTAGTTGGGAAACTAAGATATAGCAAGCAGCATGGCACATCCCTTCCCAAAAATGCAATTGAATTCACAATTAAAACAATACAATTCTGATATTAAAGTTAACATTCTATTATAAACATCTTTAATCTTAGCTGGAATTTGGGGTGATGACTTGAAAAAGTTTGTTTATATCTTCCTTCACTTTACAATTTATTCCTGAAATATTTTAGCACATTTTGAAACTTCACCCTCATTTTCAAAGCATAGTGTTTCAAAGACAAGACCCATAGAGGTGGGGAGTGACATAGCACTTTCAAATTTTGAATGCCAAAAGTGGTGACGGGTTTGCATTTTTTTTTAAAGCAGACAAGGACCCTCATTCTGCTGCCTTTTTGCTGTTGTTACTTTCATTTTTATTTTATCTACAGCAGTTAACCAGCTGCATTCTCATCAAGCCTGGCAGATATAGTCTCATACATGACAACACTTCTAACATATGTTTTTAAGAATAAATCATTCCAGTTTTAAGAATAATGGTTTTAATTGGTTTCAAGATCCCTCTAATTGCATAAAATTTGAATAAATATTTTACATTACTTCTATGTGTTTTGATTCATCAATTTTTTATATTTAGATTCTAGTATTTCACCAAAGCAGGAAATTTCTCTGATCCAATTTCTCAAGTCCAATAAAACTAAAAACAGCATAAAATTCTGGGTAAAAATAGATATCTGACTAAAGTCAATTCATAATTAAAGCTTTTATCCTATTAATCTACCTTGAAGCTAAAATGTATGATGTTCCATTATCTCCAAGTTTTCCCTAGTACCCAATTTTTCCTAACCCACTGTAACCTGTAACTATGTACACTGACTATAAATACTGGGACCACCTCCTTCCTTTCTCTTCTTCCTCTTTTTCATTGTTCTAGGGTTCCATCCTGAGTGCTTCTAAGGACCCTAGAGAGTTAACTGAAATGTTCTTTTATCTAAAATGGATTCATCAGTACTCACCTGGTGTTTTTGAGGTAATTATCATTGAACTAATACATCACTTTAACTGAGTCATTTATTCACTAAATTCACTATCCCAAACACAACCAAAAATCTAGTAAATAAGCGAAAAATTAAAAAATATGTGCAAAGAAGGCAAAATCATTGCCTTAATATTTTTGCAATCTTTAGACTAACGGCTAAATGTTTTGCTAAAGAGAAATGCAATTTATTCTTTCTTGTGAACATATTCACTGTATTTGGATCCTATATTTTTGAAACTGATTTGAATGATTATCTTTTTAAACTAATATTTCTTAATTGTGTATTTATTCCTGTTCAAATTCCCTGTTGGCTCAACTGGTAAAAAACTTGCCTGCCAATGCAGGAAACATAAGAGATGTGGGTTTGATCCCTGGGTCAGGAAGATCCCTTGGAGAAGGAAATGACAACCCACTCCAATATTCTTGCCTGGAAAATTCCATGGACAGAGGAGCCTGGCAGACTAAAGTCCATGGGGTCACAAAGGATCTGACATGACTGTACGTGTGTGCACACACACAACCAATTTACTGGTAAGTACCCTACAACTCAAATGCACAATTTTGCATACTTTCAGTTACAATAGCAAAATACTTTGCCTTTACAAATTTATTTTGTTGATTTTAATTAACATTTGCATGACTGTGGTCAAAATATGAGTTGCTAAAATGGCATTTTGGGTGCCAGGGCTTCTAAAATGGGAGTAGATCATGCCATATACCTTAAAATAGAATATAGATTTTTGACTTGTAGGTTAATATAAACCTAGCAAATTTTCACAGTAGCAGAATCTGTTAACTGCTTATGGGAAAATGTCATCCATGCTATTTGCATAGATTGAGAGCATGGCATTCTACATTGCCCCCTACAAGAGCCACTCATTGCAGCCATTGAATCAACTTGAACCTTTAAATTTTAAACTGTGTTTGTTATCTAAACACAAAAATTCTGTTAATTTTGTGACTTTTGCACTTTTAGATTTTACTGATGTTATTCTAATCTATTATTTTCAAAGAGGGATTTAACATAAAGGAAATCTGTAACTGGAGTTCAATATGTGTATTTGAAAGCTTTTTTCTCTGACAGTAGTGGAATATTGTCTAGATTCAGAACACATCATGGTATGAAAGAGAACTTTGGGGATATTTATTTTTATATAAAATCACTATTCTATATATGTTTTATATTATGCAATTTCTGACATGGTGTCGTGGGACAATTCCTTTGCTTTCAAGAATTTTACAGTCGATGTTTTAAAAGACATAATAAAATATATCTATTTTGGATTAAAACAACTTTAAATTTATTTCTATCAAGACTTTAAAGCTTTCCAAATAGGTTATAAGAACAGATTTCTCACATCCCCTCTTGATTACTATAAAGGCTCTCTAGTCTTTGAAGCAAACTGCAGTTATACTTTAATAGGTGATTACATAATTTATTGGCATTATTATTAGCTCAATCGTGATTTGTTGTCAACTATGGAGAAACTCCATGAAAATCAATTAATTCAGTTTCTGAGAATTATAAGTGTGGAATTTATAAAGAGAATGACAATACCTGAAGCCAATAACCAACCAACTGTACCCTGCTACGCTCAGGAAACACCAGAGTCTCTTGGAGTAAGGAAAGGATGTGTTTGTTTATAGTGGGCAGTCATGAATACCTTGCTATGGCTGATTACCACTCTGACTACTAGAAAATGGAAGCGTTATACACAACAGCATCTGCTGCGCTGGAGCACGGCAGTGCCCAGATTGCCTATTACAGAATTCCAGAGATTATTTGCCTGCAATAGACTTCATTTTGCCAATGGGTAATTTGCAGTTTGCTGTGTCATCAGAATCTGAACGAGTCACATCTTCTCCTCGTCACAGCCAATCCGATGGCAAAGTGCTACTGAAGCAGCTGTCAAGGATGCAAAAAAAAAAAAAAAAGAAAGAAAAACTACAGAGAAAGCGCAGAGTGACAGCAGATGCTATGCAAATCAGCAGTGGACATAGAATATGCACTTGCAGAGACAATAACGTACAGACCTGTGTAGCTCCTGGCACCATGTAATGTGGAGACAATGCTGTGCTGCCTCAGAGGAAATACCACAGGTGGATAAACCAAACAGCCTGTGAGGACTGAGGAAGTGCTTGTAGAGAGAAATGGTAAGTGCTAGATTATCTTCTAAAATATTACCTGTATGCTGGATGGAAATCACCAAACACACTTTTGGTAATTATTTCAGGAAAAAAAAAAAGAAAATATGTATTCCTACATTTAAGATTTTATAATTGTTCATTGTTATAAGAAAGTTCTATGAATTAGCTTATGGCAATGCTATTAAATGCTATTTTAAATACCTTTGTAA
>SJYC01068475.1:0-13556 GCA_006408675.1 Madoqua kirkii | reverse complement strand
TACATCATAAGAAACACTGGGCCAGAAGAAGCACAAGCTGGAATCAAGACTGCTGGGATAAATAATACCTCATACATTCAGATGACACCACCCTTATGGCAGAAAGTGAAGAGGAACTAAAAAGCCTCTTCAGTTCAGTTCAGTTCAGTTGCTCAGGCGTGTCCAACTCTTTGCGACCCCATGAATCTCAGCACCCTAGGCCTCCCTTTCCATTACCAACTCCCAGAGTTCACTCAGACTCACGTCAACCAAGTCAGTGATGCCATCCAGCCATCTCATCCTCAGTCGTCCCCTTCTCCTCCTGTCCCCAATCCCTCCCAGCATCACATTCTTTTCCAATGAGTCAACTCTTCACATGAGGTGCCCAAAGTACTGGAGTTTCTTGAGCTTTAGCATCATTTCTTCCAAAGAAATCCCAGGGCTGATTTCCTTCAGAATGGACTGATTGGATCTCCTTGCAGTCCAAGGGACTCTCAAGTCTTCTCCAAAACCACAGTTCAAAAGCATCAATTCTTTGGTGCTCAGTCTTCTTCACAGTCCAACTCTCACATCCATACATGACCACAGGAAAAACCATAGTCTTGACTAGACAGAAAAAGCCTATTGATGAGAATGAAAGAGGAGGGTGAACAAGTTGACTTAAAGCTCAACTTTTAGAAAACTAAGATCATGCCATCTGGTCCCATCACTTCATGGAAAATAGATGGGGAATTAGTGGAAACAGTGTCAGACTTTACTTTGAGGGGCTCCAAAATCACTGCAGATGGTGATTGCAGCCATGAAATTAAAAGACACTTACTCCTTGGAAGGAAAGTTATGACCAACCTATTCAAAAGCAGAGACATTACTTTGCCAACAAAGGTCCGTCTAGTCAAGGCTATGGTTTTTCCAGTGGTCATGTATGGATGTGAGAGTTGGACTGTGAAAACAGCTGAGTGCCGAAGAATTGATGCTTTTGAACTGTGGTGTTGGAGAAGACTCTTGAGAGTCCCTTGGACTGCAAGGAGATCCAACCAGTCCATTCTAAAGGAGATCAGTCTTGGGTGTTCTTTGGAAGGAATGATGCTAAAGCTGAAACTCAGTACTTTGGCCACCTCATGTGAAGAGCTGACTCATTGGGAAAGACTCTGATGCTGGGAGGGTTTGGGGGCAGGAGGAAAAGGTTATGACAGAAGATGAGATGGCTGGATGGCATCACTGACTCAGTGGACGAGAGTTTGAGTGAACTCTGGGAGATGTTGATGCACAGTGAGACATGGCGTGCTGCAACTCATGGGGTTGCAAAGAGTCAGACATGACTGAGCCACTGAACTGACTGAGTTATTAACATTTATTGCTCAATATATTTCAACGTATCCATTTTGATTGCCAATTTTATTTTATTTTATTTTATTTTTTTTGCATTTGGAGTTTGAGTCTTGGCATCACAGTTTGGGTGTGAAACCCAACAAATCTTAGTTCTGTCTCCTTAAATATCCCACCCAATGAAGTTATAAGCCATGCCATGCCAGGCCACCCAAGACAGAGGGGTCATGGTGGAGAGTGCTAACAAAACATGGTCCACTGGAGAAGGGAATGGCAAACCACTTCAGTATTCTTGCCTCGAGAAACCCATGAACAGTATAAAAAGGCAAAAAGAAATGACATTGGAAGATAAGATTCCCAGGTCAGTAGGTGTCCGATATACTACTGGGGAAGAGTAGAGAAACAGCTCCAGAAAGAATGAAGAGGCTGGGCCAAAGTGGAAATGGTGCTCAATTGTGAATGTGTCCAGTGGTGAAAGTAAAGTCTGATGCTATAAAGAACAATATTCCATAGTAACCTGAAATGTTAGGTCCATGAATCTAGGTAAACTGGACACATAGTAAAGCAGGAAATGGAAAGATTGAACACCAACATTTTAGGAATCAGTGAACTAAAATGGATGAGAATGGGTGAATTTAATTCAAAAGGAAATTGCAACTTTTAGACAAGTTGGAAAACAAAAAATAATTTGTTAGAGTTGTCAAATTAATTTATCTTAATTAATAGTAAACTAATAATACCCCAAACATCTTAATCATGGACAGTTTTAGGAAGTTAAGAAATAAAGTAATAAAAATTAATACATAGTACATAATCAAAATATCCCATACAAGTGTCATACAAATATTAAGAATATCACAAAAGACAAAATATCACAAAGTAACAAAAAATCAAGCACAGGCTACCATGTCAGCCTCCTTATATCTGCATTTGCCCTGCTAAAGGATTTCATGAAACATAATTGAGTGGCTTTTAAACAAAATATGAACCTGAGCATATCACTGCCTGGAATTCCCAGGTGTTACTCATGGTAAAGAACCCACTTGTCAAAGCAGAAGATGTACAAGATGTGGGTTCGATCCCTGGGCTGGGAAGATCCTCTGGAGGAGGGCATGGCAACCCACTCCAGTATTCTTGCCTGGAGAATCACATGGACAGAGGAGCCTGGCAGGCTACAGGTCATGGGGTTGCAAAAAGTCAGATATGACTAAAGCAACTTAGCATGCATGCATGCATATAAAAGATATAAAGTGAATTATACAGGACTTGAATGTACTTGACTTTGTAATTTTAACAGTCAGACCATGTAAATACTTTCCATATTAATAAAAAATTTTATGTTTAATATCCCCCAAATGAAGTGAAAAAACAAACTTATAAACCTAACTCTATGATTAACAGAAGGAGGAATTATTCAAATTGAATAATTGTGTTTAAAGGAATTATTTGGTTTTACATCACTAATGGGATATCCAGTACAGACAAAAGAACTCAGTAAAAATCTTAAAGTGTTTAGTAATCACATTGTTAGTGGTAGAGGTAATATGATTGCTTTGAGATGGTTAGGGTATATTTTAGAACCAATAAAGGAAAGAATTGTATTCATATCAATAGGAAATAATATTGCATCATGGTGGGAAGAAGATATGTATGAGAGTCAATATAATTTGTGTAGTGTTAACTTTGACTAGAAAGTATAAGATAAACTCAGGATATATTTTATATTAAAAAATACCCTAGAACTATATTTAAAGAAAGGCCTAAAGACAATGATTAATTCTGTTAAAATGAATAATTCTTTTTTTTTAAGTAATATTCTTTTTTTTTGTATTTTAAATTTTTTTTATTATTTTATTATAAATTTTTATTTTTTTATTTTTGTTTAATGCTTATTCCATTTCACAGTACTGTACTGGTTCTGCCATACACCGACATGAATAATTCTTACTATCTAAAGTTTGGTTTTTAAATGCTATTCCCTTTAAAACTACACATCTCTCTTTGGAGAAATGGTTAATTTCAGACCTGAGTGTGAAATATATGTCTGAAACATCAGATCATACCAGAAAGCTATAAAGTTAAGACAGACTATTAAATCATGGCAGTAAGACTCAGAAGACAAACCATTGTAAAAGATGGTACCTCCTGAATTTCTATAATATAATTACTGTGCACTCAATCATAAAATATGTTTAAATCCATGAGCTTATAATGATATTCAAAAACATTTTGGTGACCTGTGGGAGATATTAGACATTAACTTATTAGACTTTCAACCAGTTGAAAACAGCTAAGAAAAGGGGAAGAATCAAACATTCATCTTACTGTTTCTATACAAATTGTATGTTATGATAATACTTGAAGGCATAGTTAGAACTGGACATGAAACAACAGACTGGTTCCAAATAGAAAAAGGAGTATGTCAAGGCTGTATACTGTCACTTTGCTAATTTAACTTATATGCAAACTACATCATGAGAAACGCTGGGCTGGAAGAAACACAAGCTGGAATCAAGATTGCCAGGAGAAATATCAATAACGTCAGATATGCAGATGACACCACCCTTATGGCAGAAAATGAAGAGGAACTAAAAAGCCTCTTGATGAAAGTGAAAGAGGAGAGTGAAAAAGTTGACTTAAAGCTCAACATTCAGAAAACTAAGATCATAGCATCTGGGCCCATCATTTCATGGCAAATAGGTGGGTAAACAGTGAAAACAGTGGCTGGCTTTATTTTTCTGGGCTCCAAAATCACTGCAGATGATGTTTGAAGCCATGAAATAGAAAGATACTTACTCCTTGGAAAGAAAGTTAAGACCAACCTAGGTAGAATATTCAAAAGCAGAGACATTGCTTTACCCACAAAGGTCTGTCTAGTCAAGGCTATGGTTTTCCCAGTAGTCATGTATGGATGTGAGAGTTAGACGATAAAGAAAGTTGAGTACCGAAGAACTGATGCTTTTGAACAGTGGTGTTGGAGAAGACTCTTGAGATTCCCTTGGACTGCAAGGAGATCCAACCAGTACATTCTGAAGGAGATCAGTCCTGGGTGTTCATTGGAAGGACTGATGTTGAAGCTGAAACTCCAGTATTTTGGCTACCTGATGCGAAGAATTGACTATTTGAAAAGCTCCTGATGTTGGGAAAGGTTGAAGGGAGGAGGAGAAGGGGACAACAGAGGATGAGATCGCTAGATGGCATCACTGCCTCAATGGACATGAGTTTGGGTGGACTCTGGGAGCTGGTGATGGACAGGAGGCCTGGCGTGGTGCGGTCCATGGGGTCGGAAAGAGTCAAGCATGACTGCGCGACTGAACTGAACTGAACTGATCGTTTTATATTTGTAGAAATATTCTACCTCATCAGTGAAGAAGACATGATAGGATTGGAATTCTATAATTTTATAATCCCATTAAAATTATTAAATCACTGACTACTAATTATTCTAAGCTGGTAGTATTTTTTTAAAAAGGGATCACCAACATTATGTGAGTCCTGTATAAAGTTCACACGGCATCACTATGACAGGAAGACAAGAAGGAGGAGGTGGATAAGGTGAAGGGGAAGGAGCAGCAGCAGTAGCCGGGGAGGCAGAAGAGAGGAGCAGGCAAAGAAGAAGGGAGGGAAGGGAAGCCTGAGCAGGTCCGTGCGTCTAAGCCCTTTCCCAGATGGCACACTGAAGTGAAACCATGTACTCTGAGGCACTCCATGGGAAGATGATCAGCAAGCTCTAGACTATGGCAGATTCTGTATGATTATATATTTCATTCAACAGCAACCAACAGAAAGGAAACATGAGAGAACTGAGAGAGGGAGGCAGGAAAAGAAACACACATAAAAAGAGTCTTAAGATAAACAACAGAAATGATAACCTATTGATCTATAAACTCTATTCCAAGCAAACTATAAATTTTTTTAATTGATTACCAGGAAAATTGGTGGTCACAGGTGGCTAGTTGGTCACACTAATTATTGGTCACACAGAAATTATTATTTATAATGATTTTTAATATTAGCAATTATAAATAATTGATAATCGTTATTTGTAAAGTATTTTTCTTTTTCATTGTTTTAATTCATTGAGGTCTTGCTGATTTACAATGTTGTGTTAGCTTCTGGCGCACAGCGAAGTGAAGTGACTCAGTTATACATTCATGTATTCTTTTCCCCTACGGTTTATTGCAGAATGTTGAATGTAGTTCCTTGTGCTGTACAGTAGGACCTTGTTTTTTTCTGTGTATAATTGTTTGTATCTGCTAATCCCAGATCTTGATCATCTGTCTCCCACCTGCCCACCTTGGCAACCACAAGTCTGTTCTCTATGTCGGAGTCTGTTTCTGTTTTGTAGCTAAGTTCATTTGTGTCATATTTTAGATTCTAAATAGAAAGGATATAATTTGATACTTGTCCATGTCTAACTTGTTTCCCATAGTATGATAATCTCTAGGTTAATCCATGTTGCTGCAAATGCATTATTTCATTCTTTTCAATTGATACATAATAAAATACATGTAGGTGAAATTATGTGGAATTTGCTTCCAAATAATTCAGGCTGGGGAAACAGGTAGGGTATTGATAAAACAAGACTGACTGTGTGTTGTTGACTGTTGATGCTGGAAATGGATATATAGGATTCACTATATTACTCTTTCCACTTTGTATACCTCTGAAAATTTTCATAATAAGAAACTTAAAGTTTTAAAACAACAAAATGCACAATGGAAAATATAAATGTTGGTGTCATTGAAGCACCTTGAATCAATACACCATTGCTGCTGCTGCTGCTGCTAAGTCACTTCAGTCGTGTCCGACTGTGTGACCCCATAGACGGCAGCCTGCCAGGTTCCCCTGTCCCTGGGATTCTCCAGGCAAGAATACTGGAGTGGGTTGCCATTTCCTTCTGCAATGCATGAAAGTGAAAAGTGAAAGTGAAGTCGCTCAGTCACATCTGACTCTTGGCGACCCCATGGACTGCAGCCCACTAGGCTCCTCCATCCATGGGATTTTCCAGGCAAGTGTACTGGAGTGGGGTGCCATTGCCTTCTCTGAATATATATATATACCACTAATGTGTGGCAAATTTTGAATATTTCAAGTCTTGTATATATTTGTGTTAAAGGCAAAATGTGACATTGAAAATTTGGTGTTGGCACTATAGTTTACATAAGATATTCTTAAATATATCTTCCCAAGGAGTGGTAGAAAAACTTATAATCACTATTTAATGACCTAGCATCTTCAATTAACCATCTCTATGAAAGAATATATTACCCTAGGAAGAGTCCCAAGAGAACAAAGAAGAGGAAACATCCCTAAGACATATTAGATGAGGCAGCAACTTGTATTAATTAGGCTACAAACTCACAGGAAGGGTTTGTGACTTTATCTATCTATGTAAATACCTATCTACCTATAGCTGTCTCTTTTAGAATTTACTTCAGAATATAGATGGCAGTCAAAATTATGCATATTAAAAGTTATTTGAATTGAGAACAGAATTAGTCTTTCTCATGAAATGTAACTCATTTGGTTAATTGTTTTTATGATAAGAAGGGGCTTTGCTAATCAATTTGTATCCCATAACTTGAATTCAATATATAGCTCAAGATTTTGATGGAAATATGTTTGAAGCACATGGTAAGATAAAAGCAATTTGTTTAAAAACTTCATTGGCAAAGGATAGTAAAATTTGTAATATTTTGATTTTGCCAACACTTTCTGATCAGACTGGGCTACATAAAATGCCTCTAGCTGAAAATGTAGGAAGCATCATCAGTAATCATTACTGAATCTTTTGAAGTGATTTTAAAAAACTGAGAAGTAAATGACCATGGTGACTAACAAATCATCTTGCCATTTAGGCAGCTTTTAATTCTTTGCTTTTAGTAAACCTGAAGGAGCTTTTAGATCAGTAAGAATAATTTTTTATGATAACCACGATGTGATTTAAGGTATAAAACTAACAGGACATAAAGCAGATGTGTTGTTGAAAGAACTGAACTCTTCCATTTCAGGCTACATCTTACATAAGAAAAGTGTCGTGTTAGTCCCTCAGTCCCTCAGTTAGTTCCTGTCTGACTCTTTGCAGCCCTAAGACTGTAACCCACTAGACTCCTCTATCCATGGAATTCTTCAGGCAAGGAACTGGAGAGCATTGCTATCCCCTTCCCATTGGGATCTTCCTGACCCAGGGATCAAACTCGAGTCTCCTGCAAAAGTATTTGTAAATCTCATACCCATGAAAACAAATAATACAGAATTCAGGCTGAACACTGCTTCCTTTTAACTAAAGTATTCATTTGTGTATGAATAAAATAATTTTTAAAAGTCCAGCTTACTACATTACAGATACTTTTCCAATATGTTTTATTTTTAATAATCAAAACTGATCATATACTTTTAATCAGTTGCTTAAATAATCCTTATGATTTTAATTCTATAGATATTTTCATATTTTTTTTCAAAATTCAGACTCACAAACACACAGGCACATACCTGTGCAGAAATGGGTGATCTGTGATTAATAAGTCCTTCAAACATAAAAATATATTACATCAAAATAGAATTACATTGTAAAAGTGATACTGGAATACACAAATATGAAAAATTCAACATAACTTTCAACTATACCATCTTTTACTATAGTGTAATTTTAATGGACTGAGGTATAAATTTAATACTATAATCTTTATATTCAGTTGCATATGATGAAAAAGTAGTATAACAGTTTGAATTTAAGATGTCAATATTTATAATACACAAAAATTATATAACTTGCTATAGGTTATATAACTTAAGTTATGAAGTTTTAGATGTCAATTTAAAAATTTTCAAGGGCTATGTAAAAAATTATTTTAAAGGTGTCAGACTAAAAATCTGAAAACTGCTACAGAATAATCCAAACCCATATTAGTGAGCAGATTAAATTAAGTGCCTCAGTGTTGCCAAATTATAGAGGGATTTCAAGTAAATCCTTGAGAAATGGCCCCATCAGGGCATCTCTCTATTACTTAATTTCTATCATCCTTCCTCTGTGGCTTCTTCTTGCAGCAAAACCTCATTGCATTTATGACTAATGATTTTCTGCCATGTGAGGAAAACTTGTACCATACCCATGGATGTTTTCCCAGGCAACAGAGGTCTCCCACCTTTCTCTCTCTATGGACTTCAATTAGTTTTTGTACCACGGTGATAATCAGGCTTACTCTTATTTGACTCACTTGAGGCTATAAAATCTACCACAAGTCATGATTTCTCTGAATTTTTTTTATTTTTAAAGTTTCCTGAGCTACCTTGGTCCCACTCTAAATAATCAGGATTTGTATTCATCAAAGTCGTGGTTACCCAATCACGTAAAAGCCCAAATCTTTGAGCTCCATAGTGGACCACAGCAAGACCCAGAGAACTGATAATTAGAACAAGAAATTTTAATTTACTTTTGAAAGCCTTTATCGTATATGAATCCTAGATTTTCTTTATCAAACTGTATTCATTCTATCTTTGACTTTATTGCATTATCTACAATACAGTCAAGCAACACTTACATTTTATTATTCAAAAAAGGATGGTCCAATCAGAGTCAGATGAGGGAAGATGATTTATGGCAGAGAAGAAAGCAAATAAAAGTTTCTAAGGGAAGAGTCTGCAAAGTCGCTGGCAATGCAGCCAGGCAGCATGTGAGCAAAACGTTTAAGGAAATATTTTATTTTTATTTATGTTGGCTATGAAATAAATATTGCATAGCTGAATCAGTGGATTTTATGTGTCAGGCACTATTTCCTGCTGCACCCAATCACTGCAGAGCTGTCAAAAGCAAAGCGTGCATTTGAAGAGGCTACCCTCTCTGAACGAAGGAGACAGAAAAAAGTCAGTAGATTGACAAAATGCATCCTGATGAGTGCCTCTCCCTATCTTCTTAAAGCTTTTTGATTTTATTCCAATTTTAGCAAATGTGAGGTTTGAATAAAAAAGTAATTGAAGGCAACTGTTTCAAAAGGACATAGAGAGCGAAGAGGGAAGACTTGCATTTTCTAAGCAGATGACATTACGCAGGTGTAATGCATGGCTAAAGAAATGTAGGATAGAGTGGTTTCATGGCAGATTGGACATTCGCGTCCCACTCGATAGCAGAATGCATAGAATGTGATGAGATGAGCATTTTATATCGTGGGTGTCTGGTCCCCGACCTGTATGTTACGACCGCATCAGTCTAGATGAGCATCAGGAAGGGGCAAATGAGAGTGCCCAGAAAGCAGCAAATGTCAGGCGAGTACAGGCAGAGAAGAAGCGGTAATTCAGCGAGGCTCCTGCACGGAATTTGACTGGAATTACATGACAGAAGGATGGCTTATGATAAGGCTAGGGAAGACCCAGCACACACACCTGAGATTTAGACTGGGGTTTTAAGGCTGCTTTTCCGGGCAGGCCTCTTGGCATTCTCTGCTTCCTCTGCTTTATTCCTAAGAGTCAGCTCTCTGGAGACTGAGACATTGGCTTATGGCTGTTTATTAATTGCCGAATACGGTTGCTGCTGTTATGTGACTCAAGAGCCTGAAGCTATGAAAATTAAAGGCTCGGCTCTCCGTGGGCATAAACTACGCTGTAATACTAACAGTCCATTCAGAGTATCCCTTAATACTGTATGGATACTGGAATTACTCCCACCTCCTCACAGATATAACATACACACATTCTCACTAATGTATTCAACTCAGTTAAATTGAATGCTTTTTAGAAAAATTAACACTAGTATTTGTGCTCTTAAAAAAAAAACCTCCCTTTTTACACTGTAATGAAATAGGTTGAAATAATACTAAGTGGTTAATCTGGTATCACTTCAGCACCTTTGATACTGTCATAGCAATGGAAGTACTATTTGGCCTAAGAGATAACAGATACATGCGCTACCCTAAATGGGTTAAGCGAACGATTTTGAGAGTTGAAAAACTTCACACGGAGGCAAGGATATTTTCTTCTGTCCTGCATTCAGACACATCAGAGATTCTCGGGCCTAAGCGTGTGTCCTTGTGCTTGCCTCTCCGATGCTTCTGCTGGCTCCCGGCTTAAGCTGCTTGAAAGGAGTGAATTTCGAATGGTGAAATTATAGGCGTTTTGACAGGCCAGTGGAGAGAGAATCTGAGGGTGGGGAGCTTCCCAGTCTCTCTCAAATTTCAATGACAACAAACAGAAGGGTTTAATTTCGTCAGTCCAGGTTTTAGTGGGATTCTTGTCAGTCAAAGACACTCAGAGAACACCTGCCCTATATACAATATTGCTATTCACATACTAATTCCCTTTCTGACACTTGACAATTTTTATACAGAAAGATGGGAAGCAGAATATTTCCTCTGTAGGATGGAAATTTGATTCATCGCAATTTACTTATATAGAGTGCTATTCCACTCAGATAAAACTTGGTTCCTACTGTATTCATTGTAAAGGAATCTTGCCTTTACCTCAATTTGTGCCGGTTTCTTAATGTTCATAAAGGAGGATATTTGTAGTTCAATCTTTTAAGTGTATTTGGGTAGGATTTTCACAGAAGTCCAAGAGTATAGAGCATTGTTGAAAACAGCTGTAACTGATTCTTATCTTCTTTGTATAGAAAAATGGGGAAAATGAGAAGCTAAAAACCTGTGATCACGCCATTCACATTATTTACAGCCTGCATTCTAGCAAAATGTAAAACCCATATGTCTCTTTTATCTTTTGATTGCACTCTGAGGTGGGAATGTTTTTCCCAGCTTACTTCCGCTATTGTTTTTCCTTCATAAAATGGTTCTTGCGCTGGGAAATCTGTGAATTGGCTACATTCTCACAAAACAGGCTTCTTACTACATTTCCTCTGTGGTCTCTGGTGGCCAAGTTAGACACAGTCCAATAAGACTGGAGGAAGAACCCTGAGGATTATACACTGCAACACTTTTATTCATGGGCTGGGTCAGTATCTTATAAAAAGGGTGGTAAATAAATCTGATCTCTTTATGATACTATAAAAATAATAAAACTGAAATAATAGTCTTAATTCTTAGAATAAAAAATCTGAGATAATCTTGTAAACATGATTTTTCTAATTGTGCCTCAATGCTTCAGTTTTTGTCACTGTTAAGGTAGGGACTCAAAACACTTTTTTGAAAGAGAGAACTATGTTCTGTGTAGCACAATCACTGAAAAGAAAAATTATTAAGGTATATAGTCATCTCTCAGTAACCATAGGAGATTGGTTTCAGGTCTCCCGTAGACACCAAAATAAAAAGATGGTCAAATCTCTTAAATAAAATGGCCCAGTATTTGCATAGAACCTATGTACATCCTCCTATACACTTTAAATTATCTCTAGATTCCTTATAATACCTAATAAAAAATATGTAAGTACTGGTTAATACAACGTAAATGCTATGTAAATAGTTGCCAGGTATAGCAAATTTAAGTTTTACTTTTTTGGAAGTTTCTGGATTTAAAAAGGATATATTTTCTATCCATGGTTGGTTGAATCTGCATATGCAGAACCTGTGAATACAGAGGGTCAACTGTAATTGACATACAATATACTGCACTATTTAAAGTGTACAGTTTGATAAGTTGTGTATATACCTGTTGGAATCAACAGAGTGGAGTTAGCTGTCACCTCCCAAATTTATCTGATACTCCCTATTCCCACCCCTATCCCTCAGACAATACCAGTCTGCTTTATGTCATTGTATTTTTGCATACATTTTCTTGATTCCATACTAAATGGAATAAATTAGAATGCCCAGATATTTTTAGGGCAGGGAAGGTGTCTTGCTTATTTCCCCTAGCATGTAATTGACAGTGAGGTCTGATTGCTTGCCAGTCAAAAGTCAATAAGGAGGTCAGGTTCATGGAAACGAAAGTTTGCTTTATTTTGGATGCCAGCAGCAGCGCAAGTAGGGGGATTGGAGGAACATATCTGTCCAAAGGCTGACTGCTCGTTAATGACAATCAGCATGAGCAAGAGCTTTTGTAGACTGAGGGAGGGGAGGCTACACACAGAACAGCACAGTCAACTCTGATAGTCATCTTGAAATCCGTCATCGGGCATCTGACCAACATCATCTTGATTGTCTTAAGTACCATTAATCTTCAGTTCTGTGGTCTGTTTCCATTCCCTGAGGCCTATTCTTGGAAGCGTGGCAGCTTATGTCATGCCCACAGTCTGGTCATCATGTAGTTAACTTCAATCTGATGAGGATTTCAGTATCTATAAGACAGCTCTCAGGATATGGCTCAGAATCTTATCTATAGGCCTTGGGAGGTAACTAAAGGTTCTTGACTATGCTTCATTATTGTTGTGCAGTCACTAAGTCATGTCTGACTATTTGTGGCCCCATGAACTACAGTTCATCAGGCTTCCTCGTCTTTTACTAGCTCCAGGAGTTTAGTCAAATCTATGTCCATTGAGTCGGTGATGTCGTCCAACCATCTCATCCTCTGTTGCCCCCTTCTCCGCCTACCCTCAGTCTTTCCCAGCTTCATGGTCTTTAGCAATGACTATGCTTAGCTACATTATTATTATTTGTTTCCTTTGACTGTTTTCCTTTGTTTCTGCATGTTCTTCTCTGATTAAGCATATTCTTTGGATATAGTTTTTCCACAACAAAACTCAAGCAGAGGACATGGATTGGCAAGGACTATAGAGTCTTGCTGTTTCAGCATAAGTATTTGAATAATTTATTCATGTTGTAGGTGTAAATAGGCCATTTCATTTTATTGCTGCATAGTATTCCACTATAAAGACAGATCATGATTTGTTTATACATGAACCCATTTTGTTTCCATTTAGGTTCTAGCAAATAAATATGCTATGAGCATTTGTGTGCAAGTCTTTTTTTTAAATTTTATTTTTACTTTATTCTACGTTACAATACTGTATTGGTTTTGCCATACATTGACATGGATCAGCCACAGGTGTACACAAGTCTTTAAATGAATATGTGTTTTCCACCACCCTTTCCCTAGGTATTGGTTAAAAACCTAGAAGTGGGAACATGTGTACACCCGTGGTGGATTCATGTTGATGTATGGCAAAACCAATACAATATTGTAAAGTAAAAAATAAATAAATAAATAAAAGAAAAGCAAAAAAATTGCTATATATATATATGTAATCACTGACAATTAGTGCTATGATTGTAGCTGCCATGAACTAGTTGTGTCTTATATAAAATAAGAAATAAAGAGAAAAAAAATAGTCACAGACCAAAAATGCCTAGAAGTGGAATATGTGCATC
>SJYC01068472.1:0-12740 GCA_006408675.1 Madoqua kirkii | reverse complement strand
GAAACTGCAGTACTTTGGCCATCTCATGCGAAGAGCTGACTCATTAGAAAAGACTCTGATGCTGGGAGGGATTGGGGGCAGGAGAAGTGGATGACTGAGGATGAGATGGCTGGATGGCATCACTGACTCAATGGATGTGAGTCTTAGTGAACTCTGGGAGATAGTAATGAAGAGGGAGGCCTGGCATGCTGCAATTCATGGGGTCGCGCAAAGAGTCGGACACAACTGAGCAACTGAACTGGACATATTATATTATGTATACATCTGACTAAATCCTTATATACAAATATAATGACAAATAAAATTATATTAGTTTTGATATTTCTATAGGATTCAGTATTTACACTGTGAAATGATCACACAAGTCTAATCAACTATAATTACCTTGCTGTACATTACCAAGAAAAAACAATTCTTTTTTTAATGAAAAGTAATATGCATGACTTGTATTTCTCAAAATAAGATTATTTTAATCAAATTAATCATTTGATCCTCACTCCCAATAATGACCTGGAAGATAATTCAAAATTCTCATTATGAACTATTAGAAGATGTTTTTAAGATTTATTTTCTTCTTAAAAGATGAGACATTATATAGGTGACATAATATTCAACAACTATCAAGCCAAGACTCAAGACTCATGGAACCCTAATCAAGATGAGCACTTGGACTATTTTGGTTAAAATTCAGTCTGGTGTCCCATGAAATACAAAGGTCTCTGTGAACAGGCTTGCTTTGTGCTAGGAGCCTGAAACAACTTTGGACAGCAACTCTGAGTAGACTTGTATGCAGAGTTCATCATGAGAAATGCCGGGCTGGATGAAGCACAGACTGGAATCAAGATTGCTGGGAAAAATATCAGTAACCTCAAATATGCAGATAACACCACCCAAATGGCAGAAAGCAAAGAGGAACTAAAGAGCCTTGTGATGAAGGTGAAAGAGAGTTAAAAAGCTGTCTCAACTCAACATTCAATAAACTAAAATCATGGCATTCAGTCCCATCACTTCATGGCAAATGGATAGCCAAACAGTGACAGACTTTATTTTCTTGGGCTCCAAAATCATTGCAGACTGTAACTACAACCATGAAATTGAAAGACACTTGCTCCTTGGAAGGAAGCTATGACAAATCTAGACAGTGTATTCAAAAGCAGACATTACTTTGCCAATAAAGGTTCAAATAGTCAATGCTACGGTTTTTCCAGTAGTCTTGTACAGATGTGAGAGCTGGACAATAAAAAGGCTGAGTGCTGAATAACTGATTCCTTTGAACTATGGTGCTGGAGAAGACTCTCGAGAGTCCCTCGGACAGCAAGGAGATGAAACTGGTCAATCCTAAATGTAATCAACTCTGAATATTCATTGGGAGAACTGATGCTGAAGCTAAAGTTCCAGTCCTTTGGCCACCTGTTGCGAAGAGTCAACTCACTAGAAAGACCTTGATGCTGGGAAAGATTGAAGGCAGGATGAGAAGGGGACAACAGAGGATTAAAGAGCCTTGTGATGAAGGTGAAAGAGAGTTAAAAAGCTGTCTCAACTCAACATTCAATAAACTAAAATCATGGCATTCAGTCCCATCACTTCATGGCAAATGGATAGCCAAACAGTGACAGACTTTATTTTCTTGGGCTCCAAAATCATTGCAGACTGTAACTACAACCATGAAATTGAAAGACACTTGCTCCTTGGAAGGAAAGCTATGACAAATCTAGACAGTGTATTCAAAAGCAGACATTACTTTGCCAATAAAGGTTCAAATAGTCAATGCTACGGTTTTTCCAGTAGTCTTGTACAGATGTGAGAGCTGGACAATAAAAAGGCTGAGTGCTGAATAACTGATTCCTTTGAACTATGGTGCTGGAGAAGACTCTCGAGAGTCCCTCGGACAGCAAGGAGATGAAACTGGTCAATCCTAAATGTAATCAACTCTGAATATTCATTGGGAGAACTGATGCTGAAGCTAAAGTTCCAGTCCTTTGGCCACCTGTTGCGAAGAGTCAACTCACTAGAAAGACCTTGATGCTGGGAAAGATTGAAGGCAGGATGAGAAGGGGACAACAGAGGATGAGATAATTGGATGGCATCACCGACTCAATGGACAAGAGTTTGGTAAACTCTGGGAGATGGTGATGGACAGGAAAGCCTGGTGTGCTGCAGCCCATGGGGTCTCAAAGAGTAGGACATGACTGAGCAATTGAACAGCAACAATGCAGTGACTCTGTGGACTTCTTCCACCCCTCAGCTGCTCCTGCTGCCCAGTCTCTCTGTCACCCAGCTCTTTGCAACCCTATGGGCTGTAGCCCCCCAGGCTCTTCTGTCCATAGAATTCTCTAGATAATAATACTGAAGTGGGTAACCATGCCCTCCTCCAGGGGATCTTCCTGACCCAGGTATCAAAACTTCATCTCTTACATCTCCTGCATTGGCAGGCAGGTTCTTTACCAGTAGCACCACCTGGGAAGCCCCTAGCTGGGGCTTGTTATTCAGTTCAGTTCAGTTCAGTTGTTCAGTCATAGCCGATTCTTTGTGACCCCACAGATTGCAGCACACCAGGTTTCTTTGTCCATCACCAACTCCCAAAGCTTGCTCAAACTCATGTCCATTAAGTCAATGATGTCATCCAGCCATCTCATCCTCTGTCTACCCCTTCTCTTGTCTTCAATCTTTCCCCACATCAGGGTCTTTCCCAATGAGTCAGTTTTCTGCATCTAGTGGCCAAATTATTGGACTTTCAGCTTCAGCATCAGTCTTTCCCCCAGTGAATATTCAGGACTGATTTCCTTTAGGATGGGCTAGTTTGATCTCTCTGCAGTCCAACGGACTCTCAAGAGTCTTCTCCAACACCAGTTCAAAAGCATCAGCTCTTCGCCTCTCAGCTTTCTTTATAGAAAACTTTCAAATCCATACATGATTACTGGAAAAACCATAGCTTTGACTAGATGGACCTTTGTTGGCAAAGTAATGTCTCTACTTTTTAATATGCTGTTATAGCTTTTCTTCCAAGGAGTAAGAGTCTTTTAATGGCATGGCTGCAATCATCATCTGCAGTGATTTTGGAGACCCAAAAAATAAAGTCTCTCATTGTTTCCCCCATCTATTTGAAGGACTAGTCCCTAAGATAAGGTAAGGAAACCGAACTAAGCTTTACTTAATTCTTCATAAAGAGCTAACAACCAAATAGCCGTGAACTTGTATCTTCACATTATGGTGACTTTAAATGGATTAAAAGTTTTTCAGACTGAACTTCAGGCATCCATGTCTTACCTTGGACTTTGCTAATTTATTCAACTAAGCAAGGGTATAGAGTATTTGTCTAGCAAAGCCTTCAAAAAGTATTGAAATAATTAAGATATAAACCAAACGTCACTGAGAAGCAAATTCTAACAAGAGACATATTATAGAACTTGTACACAATTACTACAGTATAGAGTATAAGTGTCCTGTGACTAGCAGAAAGAGCCCCAAGGAACATGAAACAATCAGTGCCCTGTTAAAGGGAAAGCCAGTAACTAAGTCAAATGCCCAGAATGGAGTTGGATTTCACAAGGTAAAAATAAATTACTATTATAGCTAAGATTACATTGTTTTAACACATCTCATCCACTAATTTATGCCCCTTATGTGTGTCAAACTATTTAGTTTTCACCTATCTTTATTTAATATGATAGATTTTACTATTGTACCCAATTTATAGATGAGAAAAACAAGGCATAAAACAGTTCTTCACCTTTCAGAGAAGAAGTAAATATAAGCTTCTCATAGGATGAAGAAAACATATGATGAGAAGGTTATGGAATAGATATCTATGCCAAGTGAATTGTGATACATTTATTATATTTATTAATAATATAGGAAACCACAAATGCAAAAATTTTTCCAAGATGAAGTTACGCTTTTGGAAAATTTCATAAGATGCATTTTTCTGTTTGGTAAATATTTAATACTATTTAAATAAATCCTCATAAAGTGTTCATTTGTTGTTTTTAAGTATTACTTTCTAATTAATGATATAGGAATAGTAAGCCTATCAAGAGGGGTTAAAAAATTTGGGCTTTGCAAAAATGGGAGAAGATAAGTGGTTAGCCACATATTAGAGTAGATCCATTTTAATGGCTGAGACTTAATTCCTTGTATTTATAATTCTAAAAAGTTGCAAAATTATCACTGTTTTGAAATCAATAGGCTCCATCTCCCCATTTCTTACTAGGAAAGAAAACTCCTAACAAGGTCAAACATTTTGTCCTGTGTCACACACCAAGATGGTTGTTGTCTGAAATAAATGTAAGATTCTTTACTCGCTGAAGCCAGTTCACAAGTGAGATGGCGTTAATCCCCAGGGATTCAGTCTCTTGCAAATCAGATGAGTATGAAATACCCACCGATTTCAGAATCAGCTCCACAGCTGGAGTGCTATCACGCCTCATAAAATATGATGAGAGACCTAGAAGGACCTCACCCATGGAGGTGACTACTATACTGGCATTTACAAAGCAATGGGCTATTTTCTCCTTTGTGGATTTGTCTCATTTTTGTTTCTGTTGTTGACACCTTGTCTTACTGCATGGGAAAATAAGTGAATGGCAATTACATGAAAATGAAAAGTGAAAGCGAAAGGCTCTCAGTCCTGTTGGACTCTTTGTGACCCCACGGACTATACTATTCTGGAGAACTCTATGAAATTCTCCAGATCAGAATGCTAGAGTGGGTACAGCCTTTCTCTTCTTCTCTGATAGCTCAGTTGGTAAACTATCTACTTGCAATGCAGCAGATCCTTGTTTGATTCCTGGGTCGGGAAGATCTGCTGGAGAAGGGAAAGGCTATACCCACTCCAGTATTCTGGCCACATGTTAGATGTATATGTGTATTGCCATATTATAGAGGATTCTCATTCAAGGAGCATAAACATAAAATCACAATGTTATGTACCTATAGCATCTGTTGTGTGTTGATGTGTGTGGCCAGTCACAGCTATCAGCATTCCCCATGTATTAAAAACATGTAAGAACTTATTCACTTTGCACTTTTCTCTGAATTCATGGAGTTAGACCCTCCCAATACTAATCACTTTATTCTGAAATGAGAGGACCTGTGGCTCACATGAGGGGATATCCGGTAGGAAGTCACATGATGACGCAAACAGAATCCCCAAAAAGAAGAGATAAATTTCCGTGGACACTAAGCTGCAGTGACAGAAGAAGAAAACATATGAGGAGAAGGTTGTGATATAGATACCTATATTCAGTCAAGCTCACACAAATGCCCAATAAGCAAAGCAAAGCATAGAAGCTGGCTTGACACAAACACAATAAGAATTAACATTTATCAAATGCCTGCTGTGTGGCAGGTACATCACACCTATTATCTTTAAACGGTACAATAACCCTACACCAGACACAATTGTGTTTTCAGTGGACAGATATGGAAAATGGGCTTCTTCAAATAAGGTGATTGTATGCAAAAACTCACAGTTGCAGGGGTGGTTTCAGAATTTCATATGGGCATGTATTATAAGTGTCAAGACATTTGAGTGACAAGGTTTGAAACTACATTTTATATAATTCTCTGGATTATCCTAAAAAATGCAAGAAAGAGCCCACAAAATCACCTGAAGGGTAAAGCTGAAGCCACCAGTGTCTTCTTGAGGTTGCCAACATCACTTATGAGAGTGATGCTAGGATCCACACCCCTGGCCTGACTCTTTACTATGTTTGCTGTTCACTGTGTGATGCTGTCTCCTAAACTGCCAGTTTCAACATCATAAGGAAGTTGAACTTTGGGTAATTTCTAAAAAGGAAACTGATTTTGAAAACCCCTCTCCTGAGACTCCCCTGGTGGTGAAGTGGTTAGGACTTCACCTTCCAATGTGGGGGATGTGGGTTTGATCCCTGGTTAGGGAGATAACATCCCACATGCCTCGCAGCCAAAACAAACCCAATAAAACAGATACAATATTGTAACAAATTCAATAGACATTAAAAATAGTCCACAACAATGATAAAAATAATCATCTTAAAGTTTTTAGTATTTAGTATTTTTAATTTTTTTTGAAAATTATTCTTAATTTAATCTTTTAAATTTTTTAAAATAAAATTTTAAGATATACAAAAAGGATCTTCATAACTCAGATTAACCACAATGTTGTGATCACTCACCTACAGTCAGACATCCTGGAATGTGAGGTCATTGGGCCTTAGAAAGCATCACTAAGAACACAGCTAGTGGAGGTAATGGAATTCCAGTTGAACTATTTCGAACCCTAAAAGATAATGCTGTTAAAGTGCTGCACTCAATATGCCAGCAAATTTGGAAAACTCAGCAATGGCCACAGGACTGGAAAAGGTCAGTTTTCATTTCAATCTCAAAGAAGGGCAATGCCAAAGAATGTTCAAACTACCACACAAGTGCCACTCATCTCACATGCTAGCAAAGTAATGATCAAAATTCTCCAAGTCAGGCTTCAATAGTATATGAACTCTGAACTTTCAGATGCTCGAGATGGATTTTAAAAAGGCAGAGGAACCAGAGATCAAATTGCTGTCATCTGTTGGATCATCGAAAAAGCAAGAAAATTCCAGGAAAAAATATCTATTTCTTCTTTATTGACTACGCCAAAGCCTTTGACTGTGTAGATCACAACAAACTGTGGAAAATTCTTAAAGAGATAGGAATACCATAGCACCTTACCTACTTCTTGAGAAATCTATATGCAAACTAGAAAGCAACAGTTAGAACTGGACATGGAACAAACTGATTCTGAATTGTGAAAGGGGTATTTCAGGGTGTATATTGTCACCCTGCTTTTTTAACTTATATGTAGGGTACATTATGCAAAATTCCAGACTGGATGAAGCATAAGCTGAATCAAGATTGCCAGGAGAAATATCAATAACCTCAGATATGCAGATGACACCACCCTTTTGGCAGAAAGTGAAGAGAAAGTAAAGAGCCTCTTGATGAAAGTGAAAGTGAAAGAGGAGAGTGAAAAAGTTGGCTTAAAATTCAACATTCAGAAAATGAAGATCATGACATCCAGTCCCATCACTTCATGGCAAATAGATAGGGAAACAATGAAAACAGTGACAAACTTTATTTTCTTGGGCTTCAAAGTCACTGCCGATGGTAACTGCAGTCATGAAATTAAAAGACACTTGCTCCTTGGAAGAAAAGCTATGACCAACCTAGACAGCTTATTAAAAAGCAGAGACATGACTTTGTCCATCAAGTCAAAGCTATGGTTTTTCCAGTAGTCATGTATGGATGTAAGAGTTGGATCATAAAGAAAACTGAGTGCTGAAAAATTGATGCTTTTGAACTGTGGTTTTGGAGAAGACTCTTGAGAGTCCCTTGAACAGCAAGGAGATCCAGCCAGTCAATCCTAAAGGAAATCAGTCCTGAATATTTATTGGAAGGACTGATGCTGAATCTGAAGCTACAATAGTTTGGACACCTGATGCAAAGAACTGACTCATTGGAAAAGACCCTGATGCTGGGAAAGATTGAAGGTGGGAGGAGAAGGGGATGACAGAGGATGAGGTAGTTGGATGGCATCACTGACTCAATGGACATGAGTCTGAGCAAGCTTTGGGAGTTGGTGATAGACAGGGAAGCCTGGTGTGCTGCAGTCCATGGGGTCGCAAAGAATCGGACATGACTGAATGACTGAAGTAAGCTGAAAGTGAAGTTGCTCAGTCATGTCAACTCTTTGCGACCCCGTGGACTGTAGCCCACCAGGCTCCTCCATCCATGGGATTCTCCAGGCAAGAATACTGGAGTGGGTTGCCATTTCCTTCTCCAGGGTTTCTTCCTGACCTAGAGATCGAACCCAGGTCTCCTGCATTGCAGGCAGGCACTTTAACCTCTGAGCCACCAAACTGAATTGAATCCTAAAATACAAACAAAAACTTCTCTACTAAAAAAGGAAGATGCCTATTAAACGGTTTCACTACTCTGAAAATTATCTGTTGCTCTCTGAAGTTGGTGGTCCCACCCATCTGTGCCTGCCCAGAATCTCCTAGACCTGCTCATGGCTTGACCCCCTGGGCACACTGAGCCTCAGTACTCCAAGAAGCTCACACTCAGTACAACTCTTCCAGCATCTGCTGTGGATCCAGTGCAAGCTTCCCATGGGTCTCATATGCTGATTCTCATGGCTACACGTCCAAGAGCTCTTTCATTAGCAGACTGACGAAAACAAGATCTGCCTTACGCTCCACATCAGCAGATATGTGATGAGCACATAAACCACAAAAAGGGAAAAAAATGTTCTCATGTGCCACAGTGGTAGATGTGGGACATCCCCATGTCAAACTTCACTGCCAAATAAAATACAGAATGCCTAGTTAAATTTTAATGTCACACAAGCAATGAATAATTTTAATATGAGTATAAATATATCAGTATTAGTATAAATATTACTCTATATAATTTATGTCCATGAGATATTTTACATACACTTATCCAAGCTTCAAATTTAAATGGACATCCAGCATCTGATTGCTAAATTTGGCAACTCTACCTATGAGTAGTCAGGCATTAGTGATCTCTGACCTCAAGGGGCCTAGTATTGCGGAGTCAGACATGTAAACCTCAATTTAAAAGAAAAGTGATAGTTCTCATTAAAGATGTTATGAAGTGCTTTGGGATCTCAGGCACAGAAATGCCTAATTTTGAATGAGGGGAATAAAGACACGGTGATGGCTTTTTATTTTACAGCTGAAATAAAATCAGTAGCTAGTTGGTTGTGTGCAAGGCATGAGGTGCTAGGGAATAGGACATAAATACAGGCAAAAGTAATAAACTATATAAAATAAAAAAGTCAGAAACATTATAAGGGAATCCATGACTAATTACTAAATAGTTTGTGAGTACTGTTATGTCAGAGGGCCTCACTTGTTGCTTCTTACACTGCTCATTGGAAATAGATCTGATTTCTATATTCAGAGGAGAGTTTCTCAGAGACTTGTATAGAAAATCAAGTGTTTTCTTGCTCCCAATGCATTTTACACATACTTTTATTACTTACTCCTCAAATCTCTCATTAATATTTCTGTGTTGTCTTTTAGGCTACGCATTCCTCACAGGCAAGGTATTTTCTTTTCATTCTTTTTATTTCCTAAGCTCCCAATTAACATGTGTTACAGTGTGGGTACTCAACAAATACTGAACTGGCTTTGTTTGCAGGAAATGCCCCTTCAGGGGAAATAAATTTAAAGTGCTGAAAAGTGAAGTGGTAACTGTGCAATAACCTGTGTGTATATTTTTTGTTTAACATGCAGGATTACCCTAACCCTAACCAACAGTATGCCACCGAGGCCTACAGCTACAAAGTCATTATTTAGTTTTAGTGACAGTGACTTTAATGAGGAATGAAGAAAGCTTGGATAATAGGAACAGAATTCACAAACCAAAATTGTTATAGCATAGAAGAATGTTCACTTACAGTTACACTATTTCATCATAAAATAAGCTTTTATCATTTTAATTCCTTCCCTTCTGAGTTTTATATCTTCAATCATTTAATCTCATGCATGTTACCTAAAGTATTGACTAAATGACCATATCTCCATCTTGATATTTTGAATTCTTTTTTGTTTTTTTCTACATTACTCTACTTTTTTCTAACACAAATTAAATATTATACATGGATTCTCACAGAAATATATGCAAATATAAATCCCTGGTGGGTTAGTGGTAAAGAATCTGTCTGCCAGTAAAGAAGATGTCGGTTCAATCCCTGGGTCAGGAAGATGCCCTGGAGAAGGAAATGGCAACCCACTCCAATATTCTTGCCTGGGAAATCCCATGGACAAAGGAGCTTGGTGGCTTAGAGTCCATAGGGTCTCATGATAATTGGACATGAATTAGCAACTAAAAGACAACTAAAGCCTGAAAGAAGAGCCCTATAAAAGCTAGGGAAGCTAATTAATATTAATTGATTATAGTTATTTGAGGAGAAACAGATTTCTTGTGCTCTTTTATACATTCCAGTTTTCAGCAACTCCGCTCTATTCATCATTCTTAGATGTTAAATAACAGTGGTCTGCCTTTATCAGTTTATTCTCTGTCTGCAACTAAGTGATGCAGTGCCAAATTATGTATCAAGAAGTTTTTTACTAGGTTATATTTTTTCTAGGGAGCAAGTGCAGGATTTACCAACGTGTTATGCATTATAGATCTTCCTCAGAACAACTTACTATATGGTTTAAATAGATAAAATTCTGACCTAGATCCTGCAGTGAGATGTCAGGGTTAAAAGCAACAGTCAGCCTGTCTGCCTTTGCTTTCTTTCTCTCTTTCTCTACTTCAATATCATTACATCTTGTGAAATAAATAAAGCTTCTACATTTCTGAGTAAATTATTCTTGCCCTTAAAACTGGTAAAAATTCACCACACCAATTTTAAGTTTTGGTATCAGCAACTCTTTGGTGAGTTTATTTTCTATTTGTATCTGAGATGTATTTTGCTGAGTGTTTTCAAAATTTTGGACTCAAATATACATTGCATTTTAATTGTCACAAATAAAAGATATACTATTTCTAAAGCAGAGTGACAAAAGGTGAGTAATTATTTTGTTTGAAAGAGAGATGGCTGGAAAATGAGGCACTGATCAAATTAATCATAAAATCTTAGAGTGCATCCTAGATACATCTAGTCTAACTCTTCATCTAAAGAAGTCCTCTTGAGGGAAAACAAGATTGCAGAGGAGTAGGTGGATGTGGAGTACATCTCTCTCCACAGATACATCAGGAATACACCTTCAGACACAGAAGTGCATGCAAAACACCAGCTGAGAGTGGACAGGAGTACCTGACCAGAGGAAAAGAATATATAGACCCACGCAAAACCCAGTAGAATGAGGGATCTAGGGGGAAAAACAGGAGTGTTAGTAGGACTGGATCTGCTCTCTGTGGGTGGGGGAACTGAAGCAGGGGTCCAATCCCCACATCAGGCAACTGTCTGAGTCAGAGGAGAAACATTTAAGGCTGAGAGAGAAACAGCTGATCTGTGGCAGCCTAAATGGAACGAGAATCAGACAGTCCTTGCCACAACCATACACACCCCAGACAGAGATGAGGGTCCCCTGGAAGGCACAGTGGCTGGGAGCTGGAGTTTGGGGAGTGTGGAGTGATCCCAAGGCAAGGGCTGCTGTTGACCATGGAGAGATGGATCGAGGGGAGCTGAGGGAGGAGACTGGGGTGGGAAATGCCTGTGGAGGAAAGCTGGCAGCCATGGAAGCAAGGGAATAATACTGCTGAGTCATGCGTAGGGGGTGGAGCCATCATCACCACAGCCTGTCTCTTCCCACAGGCAGCACTGGGAACTGAACAGCAGAGAGGCTGGCCCATCAAACACACCTGAGGCACTGATCTACACAGCAGGACCCCACCCAGGGTGCCCCTTTAAGTGCCTGATGCGCCAGTCTACAGAGTAGGTGCCTGATGCTCGGAACAACAGAGATGGAAGGACCCCAGGCAAGGAAGCCCTCTAACTGTATGAAGGGGTGGAGCTACACAGAAAGACTGGCCAAAGAGGCCTTCTGATCGCCAGCTGCAAGAGGCTCAAAAAAAGACTCTGATGGGGCCATAACTCCTGTGGTAGAGGCAGTCCAAGTCCCTGCACACTTGGCGCCGCCAAGGTCCCTGCAAGCCAATCAGTTGTACCCTTTCATGCTCAACTCTCACTGGGGCAGAGCTGTCACAGGCAAAAAAAAATCTTGTATCTATGCATGTAGGGTCACTTTGGTCGTGTCTGACTCTTTGCTACCCTGTAGCCTGTGGCCTGCCAAGTTTCTCTGTCAGGGAGGGGGGTTCTCCAGGCAAGAATACTGGAGTGTATTGGCCAATATTGGTTGCCACATCCTTCTAGAGCACTGTATTTCCTGCTGCCCTAGCTGCCAACTCTCCTGGGTACCTGCTGTTGTCAGAACCCCTGCAACCCAAGCAGCTGCACCACCTGCACACATGGCCCCCACAGGAGCAAACCCAAGTCCTCCAGGGCAGCCTCAGGAGCAACCCCCAGTGGACAAACGACATGCAGGGGTGGAAATAAAACCACAATAGAAACCTAGGGGCAGTGTGGCTAAGGAAGAAGATCCAAAACCTTCCCACCAGCTGCACAAGCTGCAGATTAAATCCATACCACCAACGAGGCAGACTCTGTGTCTATGGAATATAGTAAAGGCCATTGAGAGCTTCCACAAAAGAAAATGCACTAGTTCTGATAGCTGTGGACATTGAAGGCAAAGACACATAGGTGTAGGACCAGATTAGAATCTGAGCTATCCCTTCAGGAGGTCCAGAGATCAGCACAGTGCTGGAGGGGATCCTAGGGAACTGAGCTGGACTGGGACTCTCAGCGAGGAAAAGGACTCTGACAGCAGTGACTCAAGAAAAAAACTTACCGTTCTTGTGTTTTGGATTGCTCTGTAGATTCTTTTGGATTTTTTAAATCTTTTTTCCCTTTTGTTCCCTCTCTATTGTAGTTAATTTTATTGGTACTATGGCTTCTAATTAAGCTTTTGAGCTATTTTTTTTCTTAGTCTCATTTTTAATTGCATTTATAAACCTCTGCCTCTATGTGGGGTTCTTGCAGTTCTGTGGCGTTTTCCTTTTTTGTTTTCCCTTTCCTCTCGCAGTTAATCCTTAATGTATATAAATCTTCTTCATCTACCTCTATTTAACTTTGCAAAACTATTCTTTCTTAATTTTCTTTCTTTCCTTTCCTCTCAACATATTCG